>MU690414.1:30673-56209 GCA_026770625.1 Nicotiana glauca
GTTACAAGAAAAGAATAAGAAAGTCAAGTAGGAATGAAAAGAAGAAAAAGTAAAAGGCGATGTACATATAGTATTTATACATTATATAAACATACTAACTGAACATAAAGTGTCACAATTTGAAATTTCCACCGTCGGGATCATGATGGCGCCTAACATTTCACTTTCTAGGCAAGCCAATGTTAGAGATCATTAAGTCAATTTTTAAACCTTTCAGTGATTAACAGCAATTTAAACCATAATAAGTTAAAAAGAATGCGAAAATCCATAACAATCTTAATGTCTATGCACAACTACCTGGATCTGAAGCCACAATTCACGAACATTCTAGGATTTATTACAAGTAAATGTTTGAAAGAAATACAACTGTTTTAGAAAGAAATAGTAAAGAGAATGTATAGAAGAGGACGCCAGGGCTTGCGGACGCCAACAAATCTACCTTGGAACTTCTATCAAGTGAAGCCAGCAGCTAACCTCAAAATCAGCTCGGATCATTACCGAAATCTGCACAGAAAGTGCAGAATGCAGTATCAGGACAACCAACTCGTGTACTGGTAAGTGTTGAGACTAACCTCGACGAAGTAGTGACGAGGCGAATATAAGACACCTACAAATAAACACGTACAGTATAACAATATATATACCAATAACAACGATAAAACAAATAAGACAAGTAATATTAAGAGGGGGACATGCTGAGGGGATCACAAGATAAATGATCACAGCAGAATGAAGAACTTTGATCAACCGATATAATTAGAACAGATAAGGACAAAAAACCACATAAAAAAGTACATGGTATCACACTTCGTGCTTTTGCACTCAACCTCACCATATGAATCAAATAGAAATGGCATGGCATCACCCTTTAACTCTCTCTTAACTAGGCACGACATCAACATTCGTGCATTAACACTCACAATATGGAACGACATCACTTGTTGTGCATTAACACTCCCCCCCACCAAAACAAGGAACAATAACAACAGGGAGATATAACTATCAAGAACAAGTCTTACTTCAACATTTGGTTTCACAATACCAACCTCAACTTTGAATAAATACTCAAGCAATACCAGAATCCGTAAATATGATAAGAACGATAATCAGAACGATAAACTAATCTAAGCATGAGAAATATGATCACGGAAAGCTATAATTTCATGAATAAGACTCACTCACATTCTATGACTCGACAACAACGCATAGTTACTCGTCACCTCACCTATACGTTGTACTCAACATTCAAACACATAGCAAACAGGCAAAACTTTGAAACTTCTAATTTCTCAATCGGACATTCGAATTACGTCAAACCAACTCTGTTTCTCACCAAATTTCACAAAAAGTCATAAATATGGTATTGGAACTATACCGGGTTCCGAAATCAAAATACAAACCTAATATCCAAAAATTCAAACTTTGATCAAACATTTCCATTTCATTAAGCCTTTAGCTTTCAAATCTCGACAAAGTATGATATCTTAGGATAGGGACTTCCGATTTTGATTCCGAACATACGCCCAAGTTCCAAATCACGATATGGACCCACATGGACCGGTAAAACATGAATTCGGCTCCATTTACTAAAAATGTTGACCGAAGTCAACTCACATGATGTTTTAGGCAAAATTTCTTCTTTTTGTCAACTTTTAACATAAAAGCTTTCCAAAAATACGTCCGGATTGTACACGTAAATCGAGGAGGGTAAAGATGAATTTTAAGGCTTAAAAGCGTATAATTGATTTCTAAACCATAAGATGACCTTTCAGGTCATCATATTCTCTACCTCTAAAACAACTCTTTGTCCTCAAACAGACATAGAAAAGCACATGGGCTGGTGAAAAGGTGGGATATCCACTCCGCATGTCCGACTCGGACTCCTGAGTAGTTGCCTCGATGAGCTGATCCCTCCACTGCACTCAAATGGAAGGATAAATCTTCAATCTTAACCAATGAACCTATCGGGCTAGAATAGTCACCGGCTCATCCTCATAGGTCAAATCATTGTGCAATTGGACAGAGCTGAAATCTAACACGTGGGACAGATTGTCGTGATACTTCTAAAGCATGGACACATGAAAAACTGGTTGGACTGCTGATAAACCAGGTTGTATCGCAATTCTGTAAGCCACTTCCCCCACTCGCTCAAGAATCTCAAAAGGTCCGATGAATCTACGGCTCAACTTGCCATTCTTTCCACATCTCATTACTCCCTTCATGGGTGACACACGGAACAACACACTCTCTCCGAGCATGAATGCAACATCACGGACCTTACGGTCAGCATAACTCTTCTACCTGGACTACCTGTGCGAGGTCTATCCTGAATGATCTTAACTTTATCCAAGGCATCCTATACCAAATCTGTACCCAATAACCGAGCCTTACCCAGCTCAAACCTTCCAACCGACGATCGATACCGTCTACCATATAATGCATCATAGTGAGCCATCTAAATGCTTGATTGATAACTGTTGCTGTAGGCAAACTCCGCTAGTGGCAACAACTGATCCCATGAACCCTCGAAGTCTATAACACAAGCGCGGAGCATATCCTCTAATATCTGAATAGTGAGTCGGACCGCCCATCCATCCGAGGATGAAATGTTGTAATCAGCTTAAGCCGCGTACCTAACTCATGTTGTACTGCCCTCCAGAAGTACGAGGTGAACTGTGTTCCTCGATCAGAAATGATAGACACGGGCACACTATGAAGACGAGTGATCTCGCGGATATAAATCTCTGCCAACCACTCTAAAGAATAAGTAACTGCCACCGGAATGAAATATGTTGACTTGGTCAGTCTTTCCATAATGACCCAAACTACATGGAATTCCCTCTAAGTCTGTGGGATTCAAACAATGAAATCTATAGTAATATCCTCCCACTTCCACTCAGGAATCTCTATCTTATAAAGAAAACCACCAGGTCTCTGATACTCGTACTTTACTTGTTGACAATTTAGACAATAAGCCACATATGCCACTATATCTTTCTTAATTCTCCTCCATCAATAATGTTGCCGCAAGTCCTGATACATCTTGGCTCTGCCCAGATGGATAGAATATCGGGAACTGTGGGCCTCCTCTAGAATCAACTCACGAAGCCCATTCATATTAGGAACAAAAAGACAACCCTGCATCCTTAAAACTCCATTGCCTCCAACCGTAACCTTCTTGGAATCATCGTGCTGCACTATGTTCCTAAGTACAAGAAAATGAGGGTCATCATACAGTCGCTCCCTGATGCACTCAAACAATAAAGACCAAGTGATTGTGCAAGATAAAACACGACTAGGCTCATAAACATCCAACCTCACAAACTGATTGGTTGACATCTAATGCAAGTGGTCTCTTACCGACTTGAAAGTATGCAAGGCTACCCATACTCACTGACTTTCTAGTCAAAGCATCAGCCACCATGTTAGTCTTCCCGGGATAATACAAGATGGTGATATCATAGTCTTTCAATAGCTCCAACCACATCCTATACTTCAAATTGATCTCCTTTTGTTTGAATAGTACTGCAAACTTCGATGATCCATGAATACCTCACACGACATGCAATAAAGATAGTACCTCCTAATCTTCAACATATGAACAATGGTTGCCAACTCTAAGTCATGGACATGGAAATTCTTCTCGTGAACCTTCAGTTGCCGTGATGCATATGCAATCACCCTACCATCCTGCATCAATACTGCATCAAGTCCAATACGAGATGCATAACAATATACTGTATAAGGCCCTGAACCTGTGGGCAACACCAACACCGGCTCAGTAGTCAAAGTAGTCTTGAGCTTCTGAAAGCTCGCCTCACACTCGTCTGACCATCTGAATAGGGCACCTTTCTGGGTTAACCAAGTCATCGGGGCTGCTATAGATGAGAACCCAAGAAACTCCGGATCTCCGTAGCTGAAGTGGATCTAAGCCAGTTCTTGACTGCCTCAATCTTCTTAGGATCCACCTGAATAACCTCAAATAACATAACGTGTCCCAAGAAAGCGAGTTAGCTCAACCAAAACTCGCATTATGAAAACTTAGCATACAACCGACTGTCTTTCAGAGTCTGAAGAACGATTTGAAGGTGTTCCACATGCTCCTCTCGATTGCGGGAATAGATCAAGATATCATCAATAAACACAATTAGAAAGGAATCCAAATAGGGCTTGAACAATCGGTTCATCAAATCCATAAATGTTGTTGGGGAATTCGTCATCCCAAGTGACATCACTAGAAATTCATAATGGCTATACTGAGTCAGAAAAGTTGTCTTAGGGACAGCGGATGACCTAATCCTTAATTGATGGTAGCCAGACCTCAACCAATCTTTGAAAATACCTTGGCACCCTAAAACTGATCAGATAAGTCATCAATCCTTGGAAATAGATACTTGTTCTTGATGGTGACTTTGTTCGACCGATGATAATCTATGCACATCCTCATCGATCCATCCCTCTTATTCATAAAAAACACGAGTGCACCCTAGGGGCGAGATACTAGATCTAATACAGCCCTTATCAAGCAAATCTTGCAACCACTCCTTCAATTATTTCAACTCTGGCGGGGTCATACGGTATGGAGGAATAGAAATAGCCTGAGTGCCTAGAGCCAAATTGATATGGAAGTCGATATCTCTATCAGGTGGAATCCCCGGTAGGTCTGCAGGAAATACCTCTGGGAACTTACGATCAACTGGTACCGAATCTATGGAAGGGACCCTCGCACTGGATTCGCGGACAAAATCCAAATAAGCTAGACACCCTTTTTCGACCATATGTCGAGCCTTCACATACGAGATAACCCTGCTGGTAGATTGGCCCGAAGTCCTCCTCCACTCCAATCGAGGGAACCCCGACAAGGCTAAGGTCATCGTCTTGGCATGAAAATCCAATATAGCATGATAAGGTGACAACCAATCCATCCTCAAAATGACATCAAAATTGACTATATCGAGAAGTAGGAGATCTATACGAGTCTCAAGGGTCCTAATGGTAACCACACACGAATGATAAACACGGTCTACTACAATGTCATCTCACATATGTGTGGACACATACACGGGGGCACTCAAAGAATCACGAGGCACAGCCAAATATGAAGAAAAATAGGATGATACGTAGGAATAAGTAGAACCCGTATCAAATAAAAGTGAGGCATCTCTAGTGCAAACTGAAATCGTACCTGTGATAACTGCGTCAGATGACTCAGCCTCAGGCCTAGCTGGAAACTCATAGCATCGGGGTTAGGTCCCTCCACTCTGAACTACATCTCAAAGACGGGCTCTGGCTGGCTGGCCTCCATCTCTATCGGCCTAACCTCCACCTCTAAAGCCCCGACCTCCACCTCTATTTGTTTGACCCCTACCTCAAGCTGGATGAATGGGCGGTGAAGCGTCTAGTGCTGAAACCATGGGAACGAGAACCTTGATGCTGATAATTGCTCGATGCTCGAGGGAAAAACCTAGAAATGTGCCTCGGATCACCACAAGTATAACAAGACCTCGACTGCTGTGACTGCTGACCCTGAAATAGACCCTGTCGATCTGAGTAACCACCCTAAAAACTTTGGAGTATAGGTGCAATAATAAGAGTTGGTGGTGTACTCTAGGCTAGCTGATCGAAATAATGCATATAAGGGCCACAACCACCTGAAACATCGTGAGAAGCCTAGAGTGCTGAATGAAATGGCCTGGGAGGATGGCCTCTACGAAAAGTACCCCTGCCTCCAGATGAGGCAATACTGAATCCACAAGAATGATGATGTCTCTTGTAATCCCTAACCATTCCCCTGATCTAGAACCATCTCGACTCGTCTGGAAACATTGGTTGTCGTCTGAAAAGAAATCTCACTCCCAGTCTACTTAGCCATCTACAATATAATAGGCTGAGCAAGTACCTTAATAAACCTCCTCATCCTCCCCCCCCCCCGCTCTCTCTCTTAATAGGACGCAAAAGAATATCATAACGGGCAAAATCCACAAATCAAGTCTCATACTGAGTGAGAGTCATAGAGCCATGTCAAAGATGCTCGAATTGCCTCTAATAGTTGTTGATACCCAATTTTTCCCTATATATTTTTTTCAATATGAAAAATACCTTAAAAATAGTGTGTATATGCATGTATAAGAATATCCAATGGTTTTATTATTTTTTCCATAATTTTAAAAGTTTTTAAATTGATTTATTTCCCCTTCTTTTATTCCATAAAATCCCAATAATTATTTTCAAAATTATTATTTTTGATAATTCATCTATTGAATTTTTATATTTTTGCTAAAATATGGCTAAAGTAATTTTTACATATTTTTACAATCTCATTTAATATTCTTAAAGTGAATTGCACATAATTGCAATATTGGCCCTTTAAAGGTTTAATTAGGTTTTATATTTATAAAATTGGATCCTATATTTTTAAATTATTAATTGTGTATTATAAATCATTTTAGCCTTTTAAATTAATTTTCAGACACTATTTACTATTTTTTTTTATAAATTAAAAGGGAAAACGTGTCTATTTAACTTGTAGCCAAAATTGGCTTTCAAATCTAGACCAATTCAAACCCCCAATTCCCAGCCCATTTCTAATTAAACCCAATACCCAACCCAAATTAAACCAACTCAAAGACCCAAGCCCAATCATAAATCTACTCGACCCAACACAGATTAAATCTTGGCCCTTGATCAATTTTAATCAACGGTCTAGATCCGCCCTTACCAAATTAAACCAAACGACCCCCCAAGACCCCTTTCATTTCCTCACTCGTCTCTATCTCTCTATCTCTGGTTCTCTCTAGAACCTTCCCCCTTCTCCTCCGCTCCGATGAGTTTCACTCACCTTCTCTGGCCACCTCCTGGCCTGAATCTATGGTGGTGTCACCACCTACCAGCCTTCCATGGTGCATACATGCTTGGCTGCTGAGGTTTCATGGTCTGAGCACGAAGAAGCTTCATCCAGACCTTGTTGATTCAAGTTTTATGGCCATCTCCAGCCTTGCTCCGGCAAGCCATGTCTATTTCGAGCCTGTCTTCGTCCCCTCCCGCTTAGATCAATAACTATCCAAGTCTTTCTCAGCGTTTGGGTTCCTCTGAAACCCAAGCTTTTGAGGTTCTTCTATTTTTCTTTAGATCTGTTCTAGATCCGTATTTTCCCTAAAGTTTTTAAACGATTTTTGATATTTCTTTCAAAGATTATGCTTTCAAAACCTTTATATTTTTCTGATTTAGGGTTTTTTTGAGTTATTTAGATGTTTTTTCTACTGTGTTCTTTGTGTGTTTCTTCTACTATATTTCTTGTTAAGTTTCTTCTACCATGTTCTTATCAGTTTCCTCTACTAGGTTTATATGTTTCTCTACTGTGTTCTTCATATATTTCTCTACTGTATTCTTTATTTGTTTCTTTACTGTGTTCTAGTTAAGTTTCTCCTAATATGCTTCTCCTACTATTCTTATTAGTTTCTTCCATTAGGTTTCTTATCAATTCTTTTACTATGTTTCTTTGAGTTCCCCTACTGTGTTTCACATGCTGTTCTTTTACTATACTTCTCATGAGTTCCTGCTATTGAAAGAGCATGTTAAAGGACTCAGATCCCTGAACCTGTTTTGATTAGCATCTTTTTTTCCCTTGATTACTTGTCCTATCATATATGCACTCGATTGATGGTAAAACCCTAGAATTTGAGGGTTCATCCGAGTTTGAGAACATTGGCTATGTGATATGCTTGTTCTTCATCTTTGAGACGGTTTGATTTTAGAAACCCTAACTATTTTAAGTTTCTGAATTTGTTTCATCTGTTGCTCAACTGAGTCTTGAAATCTTTGTTTCAACCTCTGTTTTTTAAGCAATCCCAATTCTCCACTAAACTCTTCTAATGTCTTTAAACTGGACCTTTTCTATGCTATTTGATACTATCTCTCTTATACATTGCTGACCTATGTGACTTCCATGATCCTATAGTCTATTACCTACTGATTTTGCAATGGCATGACATTTTCTTTCTTTGCCCTAAATTTAGCTTAGCATGTTTGTGTGCTCTTTATATGTGCTGAACTTCACTCTAAAATGGATTTCGATATCGATTAATTTCAGACTTCGTTTTGTATAGGTTTTATTGATTTCTTTCCTTGTTTACTGATTTCCCTGTGACTCGATTTAAGTAAAAAACTTTCCTTATCTTTTCTGACTTGGTTCATCCATGGACCAGTGATTAAAAAATCTCTGATCCTTGATTTACTGTCTACTAATTGATTTTTCTTACCTTATTTATGTAACCGTGTATTTCAAAGTTCTGCCCTTAAGTAATTTCTTATGTATTTACCCCTAATTGCCTACTTGGCACAAGATGCTTGTTTGATATCTTTCCTTAAATAACCTTCTTGCTCATTATCATTCAAGTCTGAATTCCTTAATTAAAGGAAGTCTTTTACTGATTGATCTTAATTGATACACAGTTCCTTAATTGTTTTCTTTCCTTTTTTTTCTGCATGTTTCTCACACTATAAGTACACGACTCTTTCATTAACAAAAGATCACTCGTAGTCTTTCAAAAACTTATACTTACACTCAAAAGTATTCTCTCTTATTGCTCGCACTGTGGCCTATTTACAAGTTTGCTTCCTACTTTCTCTACTTATTTCTTTGAAACTGGTATGTCCCGATTTATGTTTTCTTTAGCATCACAACAATGTGTTTATTTACTGCTTTTGCATCCCTGTCTACTTACTGCTGCTGTATGGTTCAACACTTACTCTAGCATACTTATTTCTTTCTGCCTGTTCTATTATGAATCCCAAACCCCTGCCCCCTATGTGTTTAAGCTATAGTTTGAGGTATGGCAATACTACAAGTTACTGTCCATGAATCAAACTAGATCCCCTGGGATCCTAGCTTCTAATAATGTGAGTTCTGGCAGGCTTATAGGTGTGCTAGCACTCCCCATTGCTGGGCATGCCTAAACTTTGCCTTTGCCTAAGCAACATGCTCTTTACAATCCCCTATTCCCCTGAATCTTCTTGTGTGTGCTTATCTGTAGTTGGTTCCCTCTCCTATTCCCCTTTTAGAACTCTATTCTGCAATGCACACTTTCTTAGTCTTTAACTTTTGCCCCCTTCTTGTGAGCCTTGCCTTGGGACCCTTTGAGTTCCCTTTGAACTTGGACACTTGAGGGCTAGCCCTTCCACACTGCACTTTTCCCAATCTGATAATACATTTGGGTGTGAGCATACCCGGAGCTCCTTTGAGACTCTTAGGTAACTTTAACACACTCAAATGGGAGGAAGGCTTAGGATCATGATCTCATGGAGTTGGTTTACCTCATATTTCAGACATGAAGTCTGAATCAGACTCTCCTTGGTTGTATTTTTATTTATATTTTATGATGTATTTTTTTTACTTTATTCTGGAATGTAATAATTTGTATCTTGGGGATGGTTAGTGAAAAGGTTGGGTAACCACGATTGCATAATGGGTAGAAATCATGTTCATAGGTTTTAAAATAATTTCTGCACTTAGATATCATGTTCATAGGTTTTAAAACAAGTTCTGCACTTAGATATCATGTTCATAGATTTCAATCAATTTCTGCACTTAGATATCATGTTCATAAATTTCAATCAATTTCTGCACTTAGATATCATGTTCTTAGGTTTTGAAACAATTTCTGCACTTAGATATCATGTTCAAAGGTTTTAAAATAACTTCTGCACTTAGATATGATGTTCATAGATTTCAATCAATTTCTGCACTTAGATATCATGCTCATAGGTTTTAAACAATTTTTGCACTTAGATATCATGTTCATAGGTTTTAAAGAAATTCCTGCACTTAGATACCATGTTCATAGGTCTTAAACGAAATTTAACACCTAGATATCATGTTCATAAGTTTAAAACAAATTTTTTGCATTTTATACCACGTTCAAAATCCACTACACGTAGAAAGCATGCCTATAGGAACTCTTAATCGAATTTGAGTCGCTTCATTCATATATGGAACTAAAATCAGTAACAACGGTACTATTAGCTGTAGAAATTATAATCTTCATTAAAAATTGGCCTTTCTTTTAACCTGACTACCTTTTTTAACCAGAACGTGTCCAGTTTATTTTAAACCTTGTTATTTCATTGCTTTCTGAATTCAATAGATACCATGCCTATAGGATCCTTGTCCAAAACTTAGGCAAGCCTTAGGGTAAAGTTATTAAATAAATTTGTTTCTGTTAATAACTACAACTAGCAGGCATGCCTGATTTGGGCTTCTTATCTGAATTACGTAATAAATCAGTCTGCCTCAACCTTTAAGTTCCTGCATGTTTAGTACTTAATCATACCTTAACTAGTATGTGTAAGTCATGCTAATTGTATGCTTCATTGTTTAAAGGGGATATCTATGAGCCTTTTCTTGTTATGTGCTTTCCCCAACTTGCTATACATGTTTTGTATGTCGCCCTAGAATTTTTTCCTTTGAAACCACAAATAAGCCTAACATCCCCCCCTTAGGATTAGTACTCCTAAATTCCCCCTGGGATTGATAGGATTGGGACGGGTTATAGCATGCAATAAGTAAACGAGACCATTCTGCGCTTTAATACCTTAGCGGGGTAGGAAGGATAGATATGGATATGATGACTACGCGATAATGCCACGCGTAGCCCCTCATTGGGGAGTGATTACCGAGCATTGGGTGGGGTGATCTATATTATTAATAAACCTAGTACCCCCTTACCCTGATTTCTTGTCTCTTTTAAAAGAATTTCAAACTCTTTCTTTTAACAAAAAATTAGCGTTTTTTTAGTTCTGAGGGGTGCCTAACACCTTCCCTTAGAATAATTTCAAGCCCTTACCCAATCTCTGGTTACTCAAATCAAATCTCTCTTGGTGTTTTAATGCACCCTAATCATTAGGTGGCGACTCTTCGAATCAAACCCATTTCCCAAAAGGAATGAGTTATCCTCCCAAATGTCATAAACCCGATTTCGCGAGAAAAATGGGGCGCGACAATAATCCTCTCTCAATGTGACATGAATGAACTTCTTAAGAAATATCAGAGAGAATTTGTCCGAAGTGAGAGCAGGAGACCCACATGGAAGGGTCAACATATAATCCCTCTACCATTTCCTGGCAGAACCCGATAAGTGGATGACATGACCCCTAACCCGAACGTGGTCGTGATGACACCTCTCGTGAAGACAGGGCCAGCCAACTATTCCCAATTCGAAGTTAAATAGCTAAACAACAAGAAAATAATCTAAAAAGGATTTAATAGTACTAAGTATCACATAACATCATAATAATGTGAAAGTACAACCCAACACAGCCCGATATCGGGGTGTCACTAGTCATGAGCATCTATAAGCCATAATACAAGTATGCTAAGTCTGTAAACTAGTACAACTATCTGAAGCAAGATAGAAATAATAAAGGAAGAGAAACATGGGACTGTGGATGCCAGGCAGCTACCTCGTGTACTCCGAAAGTCCGCCTGAAGCTGGAGGGATCAATACTCAGGAGCGGAACCAGCTACACCTGAATCTGCACACAAGGTGTAGGGGTAAAGTGAGTACTCCAACTCAGTGAGTAACAAATGTAAATAACGACCGAAAGTAAGAAAACACGAAATGCGTAAAGCATTCTATAAGGAAGTAGTAAAACCATTTGAAAGTAGTAAACCAATGGAAAGATAGGTAAAAATCCTTTTTTCAACAAATAAGCAGGTAATTCACAGGGAATTAAGGAAAAATAAACACATAGGAGTTCACCCCTCCGGCAACATCTCAAAACGATACCAGCCCCTCGGGCTCAATCTTACATCACAATGGGTACCCGCGCTCACTGGGGGTATGCAGACTCTTGGAGGGGCCCCTTACGGCCCAAGCGCAATATCAATCCGTCTTGCGGCGTCATAACTAGGCTCTCGACCACATATCAATCAAGCCACCTCATGACGTACATATCCTAGGCCCTCGGCCACAAATCAATATCAGTGTTTCCTCACAGCATATGCCCTCGTCCTTACTCAGTCAAAAATCCTCCCAAGCCACTCGGGCAATAGTAAAATAGTGTTTCTCATCCCAACACCATTTGAAATAATCATTTAAGTATTAAAACTGAGTAAACATGGCTGAGTATGAAAACAATGGAAAATAGCATGACTGAGTTCAAGTATAAAGTCAATATAGTGAGGAAACATGGCTTCAACTAGTTGGCATTCAGCCCAAATATGGCATTCAGCCCAAATAATAATGATAGCAAATAGGTTTCAATCAAATATGCGGTAAAACCATCAATCGGGATGGACCAAGTCACAATCCCCAAAAGTGCACGACCCCACGCTCGTCATCAAGCGTGTGCCTCACCTCCATATAGCACTACAATGTGCAATTCGGGATTTCAAACCCTTAAAACATCATTTACAATCATTACTCACCTCGAATCGGTCAAATCTCTAGCTCGCGATGCCTTTGCCCCTCGAATCGACCTCCACTTGCATCGAATCTATCCAAAATCAAAACGAGGACGTCAAAACATGCTAAGGGAACGAAGCCCAATTGAAAATAATAAATAATTGACACAAATCCCGAAATTACCAAAACCTGACCCCCAGGCCCACATCTCAGAATTTAGTAATTTTTACACCAATAGATTCCTTATCTCCCCACAATTTCATACATATCAAAAGTTCAGAAATCCAACCTCGAATGGTCCATCAAATCCTCAATCATAGGTCTCCAATACCAAACCCTAGGTTTCCCAAATTTCACCCATAATTTCCTAAATTTCTAGCTCTAAAAAACCTGCTTCTATGGATCTCTCCCGCACGTGTGGCATCGCACTTGCGGTCCCCAATCCACAGGTGCGAAAATACCAGAAGCACCAAATTCAGCAGCTCCAACAAAAATCCAACTTCTCCGTCAACCACCCGAAATCACCCTGAGGCCCCTGGGACCTCAACCAAAAGCACAAACATATTCTAATACCTTATTCAAACTTGTTCCAATCATCAAAACACCTCAAACAATATCAAATCACCCAAAACACATGAGATTCAAGCCAAATTTTCTTCTGAATTCCGCTTTTGATAAAAAACCCAACCGAACCACGTCCGAATAACATGAAATTTTGCACACACATCCCAAATGACACAACGAAGCTACTGCAACTCTTGGAATTTCATTCCGACCCCTATATCAAAATTTTGCCTACCAACCAAAAATCGCCAAAATATCAACTTCGCCAATTCAAGCCTAAATCTACTCCGAACCTCTAAAACCCATTCCGATCACACTTTTAAGCCTCAAATCACCCCCTGAAGCTAACTGAACCATCAAAACTCACATCTGATCCCTCTAACACATAACTCAATATCCAATTGACTTTTCCAACCTAAACTCACTCAAAAGAGACTAAGTGTCTCAAACTTTACCAAAATCATTCCGGATTCGATCCGATTAACCTGATACCACAAAACACGGACAAACAAAGCATAAAGAAGCAGAAAAGGGGAAATGGAGCAGTAACTCATGAGACGACTAGCCAGATCATCACATCCTCCCTAACTTAAACAAACGTTTGTCCTAGAACGAGTCAAGAAACATACCTGCAACCTCAAACAAGTGAGGATATCTGCTCCGCATCTCCTACTCGGTCTCCCAGGTAGCCTCCTCCACGGGCCGACCTCTCCACTGCACCTTCATTGAAGTTATATCCTTTGACCTTAATTTTTGAACCTAACGACCCAAAATAGCTAATGGCTCCATATCATAGGTCAAATCATTATCCAACTGAACCGTAGTGAAATCCAGAACATGCGAAGGATCACTAATATACTTCCGGAGCATAGAAACATGGAATATTGAATGCTCAGTCGACAAGCTGGGTGGCAAAGCAAGCTCATAATCCACTTCCCCAATCCTTCGAAGTACCTCAAAAGACCGAATGAACTGCGGACTCAACTTCCCTTTCTTCCCAAATATCATAACACCCTTCATGGGAGAAAGCTTCAACAAAACCTTCTCACCAACTAATAACTAGGGATTTTGACGCATTTTATACTCCTTGCTTATGCTTTGATTAAATATTCATACAAAATAGTCCCAAAAGGCTCACAAGTTGTGCTTGATTGCAGGTTTGATCAACAAAGTGACAAAATGTCAAAGATCAACTCAAAAGGAGTGAAACTTGCACAAGTGCCAAAAATAAGGCAAGCTCATGCAGAACAGGCCCAGTACGGCCGCACACCACTTTGTGCGGTCCACACTAAGAGATTTAGAGAGGTGAATTTCAAGCTTAAAGGCAGTACGATCGCAATAGGTTTTGTGTTGTCTGCACTGAAAGCAATGCGGCCGCAATCCATTCTCTGCGATCTGCGGTGCCAAGATTCAGAGAGGTAGAATTTCAAAGTCTGAAATTTGTGCGGTCCGTGATCAACTTTATGCGGACCGTACAAGAAGCCTCCACGTCCGCGGTCCATTCTATGCAGTTCGTAGAGCCCAAGTTCAGAGAAGGGTACTTTTGAAGGCCAAAGCCTAGTGCGGACCGCGGTCCATTTTGTACGGTCAGCACTAACCTCGCAGGGGCATTTTTGTTTAGATTTTTTAGCTTAGTACAAATAGATTTTTTTTCCATTTTTACGGTGTCAGATATTGTAATAGAGCAGCTGCACTCGGGGGTTCAACTTTCTAAGACATTTTGGGCAATTTTAGCTACTTTTAATCATTGAATCTTTGTGTTTAACTTAGTGATTAATTAATACTCCCTCCGTTTCAATTTATGTGAACCTATTTCCTTTTTAGTCCGTGCCAAAAAGAATGACCTCTTTCCTTATTTGAAAACAATTTACCTTTATGCAATGATTTATAGCCACACAAAATAAAGGTGCCTCATTTTACACCACAAGATCAAAAGTCTTTTCTCTTTTCTTAAACTCCGTACCCAGTCAAATAGGTTCACATAAATTGAAACGGAGGCAGTATGAGTTTATATTCATCTATTTCTTGTTTTTCTTCTTCAATTATGAGTAGCTAGACCCATTATCTAGGGTTATGGCTCAACCCTAATGTGGGTAATTGATGGGTCTTGTATTTTAGGGCTAATTTGACTTTGTGTGTTTGTTATTTGGGTCAATTTCATGGTTAATTTCTGAATTAGTGGTTGAAAACACTAGTATGTGTTGAGTTGACTTGAGCTCTTCTTGAGAAAGAAAGCCTAAGTCTCTGAAATTCACCCAACAAGGAATTGGGGCGTATTCAAGATATTGATAGCCCCACTTAAATGGTTAAACCTCTAGAGAGTAATACCCGACTTGAATCCTAGTTGCTTGTGCAAATTTGCATACCTAATTGGTCTTGAGAAAGTCAACTGGGCAAATTCACTTGAACCACCGAGAGGTGTAGAGTGGGTAAATTAGTACAACAGTTATATCATACTCCCCAAATATGTCAAACGTGCCTTAGATTCAAATACCTGTCAATTGACCACCTAGGCAGAAGTCACTACCCTAGTGCCCTTTAAGCCTATTCGAACAAATTGTAGCATTTCAACTCTTAGTATAATTTACAATTTGTAGTTTGATAAAAGTACAATTTTAAGGAAAAATACCAAAAATGAATAGAAGATCAATTAAGAAAACATACGCAATCCTAAACTAGATAGATACTCGATTCCAAATCTAGCTCTCTGTGGATATCAATCCCGACCCAAAATTGGGTAAAAGCTATTGCGACCCTTTCTTGCTACTTATTAGTAGTGCGGAGTTGGAAGCGATCACTTTTTAGCGTCGTTGCCGGAGAGCTAACGGTTTTGTCTATCTATTTATTTAGTTTTATGTATTGTTTTTCTTTCCTTCTTTGTTACTAATTTGTGTGTGTCAATACTTCAGATACCAAATGACTTTAAACGCTAATGACCCTCTTGGAAATGTGATTGTGGGGAAGGAGGTTGATGATATTAGAGAGGATGAGATTCCTCCTGAACCAAGATGAGGCCTCCAGGCCAATGCTAATGAAAACATTCCAAACCCTCCTCCTCCACCTCCAAGAGTGGTTCCTCGGGTGCTCCCAAACCAAGGCTATGCAAGTGCAATTGTCCCTCACAGAATTTGGGCGGGCAAATTTTAAATAACCAATATGATGTTGACTTTACTTGAGCAGTGTGGGTATATCACAGGCGCTGCAGATCAAAATGCCTACAAATATGTCAAGGGGCTCGTGGATACCTGTTGGGGGAGCAAGCAAACCAATTGTTCGAGGATGCACTTAGATTGAGGCTTTTCCCATTCTCACTTGGGGAGAAATCATTGGATTGGATTGAGAGACTCCCCAAGCATTCCATCACTAATTAGGATGAGTTAGCGGATAAGTTCATTGCCAAATTCTTTTCACTGGGACATATGGCAGCTTTGCGGGATGAGATATTGGCCTTCAACCAAGAGCCCACGGAACCTTTGCATGCTATTTGGGAGCGGTATAGAACAATGGTGAAGGAATGCCCCAATAATCACATGACAGAGAATATGTTGCAACAAACTTTCTATCACGGCATAAATACTACAAATCAATGCATAGTCAATTAACTCGTCGGGGGTAATTTTATGAAGTTGACGTATGATGAAGCTTGTGCCATTCTTGATGAGATGGCGGATACATCCTCCACATGGCAAAGTAGAGCCAATGTTCCTCAAGGTGACCCTACGGTTATTCATTTGCATAAGGAATTACATGACCATGGGTAAGCTATAGCGGATTTGACAACTACTATGAACCAATTGGCTAAGGCACAGTTGCAACAAGTCCAAAATCCTCGCCAAGTGAAGGCCATGGAGGGTGTTAATATGCTAGTGAACTAGAAAAGTCAAAGAAGGCAACTAAACCAAGGGAATTATGAGCAATTTGTCGATGCATGTGATGGGTTTCAAAATGATGGTTATGATGAGCAAAATGAAGAGGTACAATATGTGAACAATTATCAAGGCTAAAGAGGCAACTCTTCTAACCAACAACAACAATAGAGTTCCCAAGGTAATTGGGGCAATCAACAACAGGGAAAAAATAATTGGATCAATCACCAACAAGGGAACAATTGTTGGGGAAACAATAATCAAAACTGGAATTGGGGGAATCAAAACAACAATCAGAACAATCAAGGAAATTGGGGGGAACAACAACAATTCGGGTGGATGGAACAACAATCAAGGCAATCAGAGGCAAGGATTTTAAAGGCCCCCCAATGTACCTACAACTGAGTAATCCACCACCTTTTCCTTCCCAAGGTTCTAGTTCTTCTAGCAATGATATGGGTAGAATTGAAATGATGTTCAAACAAATGATGAAGAAAAATGCGGATTCGGATGCTCAATTGTCATCTCACAACACTTCCATTAGAAATTTGGAGGTGCAACTAGGTCAAATTTCTCAATCTTTGAATACACGTCCTAAGGGTGCTCTACCAAGTGATACCAAGAGGATGAAGCCCCTTTGGTTGTTGTGAATGTGGTAGATGAAAATATGAATGAATATGTGAGGATTGATATTCAAGATGTCGAGGTGGAAACGCAAAGTGACGTGAACCCGTCTAGGGAATATGTAATTGATATGTCGGAGCCGATCATGCCAAAAGTTAAGGAACCCTTGCCTAGACCACCTCCACCATATCCTCAAAGTCTAGCCAAGCAGAAAAGTGAGAATCAATTTAAAAAGTTCATTGACATGATGAAGAGCTTATTCATCAATGTGCCTTTGGTGGAGGCTTTGGAGCAAATTCCTGGCTATGCTAAATTCATGAAAGATTTGGTGATCAAGAAAAGGTCCATAGACTCTGAAACTATCAAGATGACCCACCAAGTTAGTGCTATAGTGCATTCAATGGCTCCAAAGTTGGAGGACCCCAGTGCTTTCACCATCCCTTGCACTATCGATAGTGCCGACTTTGCTAAGGCTTTATGTGATCTAGGGGTAAGTATCAACTTGATGCCCTACTCACTTTTCAAGACTTTGGGTATTGGGACACCAAGGCCAACTTCCATGAGATTGCAAATGGCGGATAGATCAATGAAGTGATCTTTGTGTATTGTGGATGATGTGCTTGTTCGGGTGGACAAATTTATCTTGCCAACGGATTTTGTGATATTGGATTGCGAGGTGGACTATGAAGTCTCGATCATATTGGGGAGGCCTTTCCTTGATATGGGGAAGTCTCTAGGTTATGTGGAAGCTGGGGAACTCACTTTTCGGGTGGGTGATGAAAAGGTAGTATTCCATGTGCGCAAGTCAATTAAGTATTCCATGTGTGCTCATTTGTGGATTTAGTCACGGCTGTGATAATTGATGATACAAGTGCTATGATTAATGTGGATGACCCATTGGAGGCCGTTTTGTTAAATCTTGATGTCAATAATGATGCGGGCCGAGTGGAGTGCGTGAATGCTTTGCATGGGATGTGCTCCTTTTCTTATGAGCCTAGAAAGATATCCTTGGACCTCGAAAATAGAAAAACTCCTCCAAAAAAGCCTTCAATAGAGGAACCTCTAGTGTTAGAGTTGAAGCCATTGCCTCCACACCTCAGGTATGAGTTCTTAGGCCCTAGTTATACTTTACCAGTTATTTGTTCCTCGTGTCTTACTAACTTGCAGGTAGACACAACTGGATGGACTTTGGCCGACATTGGGGGAATAAGCCCCATGTTTTGTATGCACGAGATCATTTTGGAGGATGATGCAAAACCTTCCTTGGAACATCAAAGGAGGTTGAACGAAGTAATGCAAGAAGTGGTAAAGAAAGAAGTGATAAAGTGGTTAGATGCCGGGGTCATGTACCATATTTCTGATAGCTCATGGACTTCTCCGGTACAATGTGTTCCGAAGAAGGGTGAGAAGACTGTGGTGACAAATGACAATAATGAACTTATTCCCACTCGAACAGTTACCGGATGGCGGGTTTGCATGGACTACTGGAAGCTGAACAAGGTGACCCGCAAGGATCACTTCCCGTTGCCATTCCTTGACCAAATGCTTGATCGCCTTGCGAGGCATGCCTTTTATTGCTTTTTGGATGGATATTCGGGATATAATAAAATCTTAATCACTCCGGAGGACCAAGAGAAGACCACATTTACTCGTCCATATGGCACATTTGCTTTCTCTCAGATGTCGTTCGGTTGTGCAATGCCCCAGCGACCTTCCAACGATGCATGATGTCTATTTTTACCGATATAGCGGAAGATATTTTGGAGGACTTTATCGATGATTTTTGTGTGGCTGGTGATTCATTTGAAAAGGGCATAGTGTGGGGTCATAAAATTTAAAAGCATGGGATTGAAGTTGACAAAGCCAAAATAGATGTGATTTCAAGGCTTCCTCCCCCCACTTCTGTCAAGGGGGTGAGGAGTTTTCTTGGGCACGCGGGGTTTTACCAGCGGTTTATAGAAGATTTTTCGAAGGTGGTAAACCCCTTGTGCAAGTTGCTAGAAAAAAATGCCAAGTTTGTGTTTGATGAGGGATGTATGCAAGTATTTGAGCTTCTCAAGCTTAAGTTAACCACTACCCCGATCATTACCGCACCAAATTGGAATTTGCCTTCCGAGCTTATGTGCGATGCGATTGACGTTATGGTGGGGGCTGTTTTGGGTCAAAAGGTTAACAAAATGTTTCATCCGTTATACTATGCAAGCAAGACCATGAATAAGGCTCAAAGGAACTACACAGTTACCGAGAAGGAGTTGTTGGCCATAGTGTATGCAATGGAAAAGTTTTATTCGTATCTTATGGG
Organism: Nicotiana glauca; assembly: GCA_026770625.1. NCBI lineage: Eukaryota > Viridiplantae > Streptophyta > Magnoliopsida > Solanales > Solanaceae > Nicotiana > Nicotiana glauca. The sequence continues at coordinate 50,431 of MU690414.1, forward strand.
GGCCAAAGTCATAGTGAACACTAATCATGTCGCCCTTAAGTACTTGATGACAAATAAAGACTCCAAGGGAAGGTTGATGCGATGGGTGTTACTACTTCAAGAGTTTGATATAGAAATTGTGGACCGAAAGGGTAGTAAAAACCAAGTTGCGGACCATTTGTCATGTTTGGAAGAGGAAGGAAGTCCATGTGATGGCCTACAGATCAATGATATATTTCCCGATGAGAAACTACTTTCTGTGTCAATGAGTGATATGTCGTGGTTCACGGATATGGCTAATTACCTTGTGACTGGCATCATCCTGTGTGAGCTCTCTTCTAACCAATGGAAGAAGCTCAAATGGGATAGTTTGGATTTCTATTGGGATGAGCCGTACTTGTTCAAGATTTGCACAGATGGTGTAATCTGGAGGTGTGTCCCGGAGAAAGAACAATTGAGTATTTTGGAGGCTTGTCATTCCTCTTCCTATGGTGGCCATCATGGCGGGGCGAGGATAGATTATAAAGTTCTTAGTTGTGGGTTTTATTGGCCAACCTTGTTTAAAGATGTGAGTGATTTAGTAAAAAGGTGTGATCAATGTCAACAAGGGGGCAGAATTTTCAAAAAAGATGAGATGCCTCTAAATACCATTCTCGAAGTTGATATCTTTGATGTATGTGGTATCGATTTTATGTGTCCTTTTGTAAGCTCCTGTGGAAATACTTACATTTTTGTAGCGGTTGATTATGTCTCAAAATGGGTTAAGGTCATGGCCTTGCCCAGCAATGAAGCTAGGAGTGTTGTGGCATTTTTGTAATAGAGCTTTTGATGCCTTGCTTTCCAAGTATGGTGTCAAACACAAAGTGTCTACGCCTTATCATCCTCAAGCAAATGGCTAGGTTGAAGTGTCCAACAGAGAGATCAGGATTATTTTGTTCAAAACTGTCAATACAAATAGGACCGATTGGTCTAAAAAGTTAGATGATGCTCTATGGGCTTACTGGACCGCTTACAAGACTTCAATTGGTATGTCTCCGTACCGGTTGGTGTTTGTAAAATCATGGCATTTACTAGTGGATTTGGAGCATAAGGCCATGTGGGCCTTGAAGAAGTTGAATCTTGAGTGGGATGTAGCTGCAAATCTTCGGGTTGAGCAACTAAATGAATTTGATGAATTTCGGTTCCATGCATACTCCAGTTCATCCTTGTACAAGGACAAGATGAAGTACCTTCATGACAAATATGCTCGTTGAAAGGAGTTTAGAGTGAGTGATTTGGTGCTCTTATTCAACTCTCGGCTATAGTTGTTCCTAGGAAAGCTAAAGTCAAAGTGGAGCGGACCATTTGAAGTAGTGTGTGTGACCCCGTTTGGTGCTCTTGATTTGAAGGGCAAAAGTGGGGAAGTTTTTAGAGTGAATGGTCATAGGGTCAAACACTATTTGGGGAAGTTTGATGATAGCCATATGGTGGCTCTTGTTCATTTCAAATGATTGGATGGTAACATGCGTCGTGCCGTGACGTTAAATCAGGCGCTTCTTGGGAGGCAACCCATGTGTTTTTCATTCTTGTTTTTATTTGATTTTCATTGTAGTGTAGGAGTGATTTTTGGGCTAACTGGTTGTGAGATGTTATAGGATTGAGTCGATGTAGTGCAGGACATAATTGAAAAAAATGAACAGGTCTCTGAAGTTTCCAGTGCGTCCGCACTACCATTTTGTGCGGACCGCACTGATAAAGGGTGATGAGAGGACTCTCTGAAGTTTGCCACCACGACCGCGATTGATTTTGTGCGATCCGCGGTGGACCACTGCGACCGCGGTCCATTTTGTGCGGACCGCGGTAGTTTGTTGATTTGACTTTGAACAAAATAGCTCAATGCAGACCGTGGTCCATTTTGTGCGGTCCGCACTAGTATGTGAGAGTTTGTCCCAGTCCTTTTTCTATAAATAGGGTTTGAGGGTCTCCTGTTACCCTTTTCAAACTTTTTACTCTCAGACAATTATTAACTCTGTTCATTCGTATCTCTGCTTGTAGTTAACTGCTTAGGATCATCATTCCTCAATTCATCTAATAACTGGTAACATTGCAGTCATTTTTCCTTGTTTAATTTTTTAATTTCGTTTTGATTTTTGTTTTTCTTAAATTCTGCTCTTCTTCCTCTCGTATTTATTTCAATTGCCTAGGCTAGAGTAGTTAAATTTTGAATTCATGCGGATTTTGTTAGTGTAATGGACTGGGAAATGATATAGAGGCAATTATTTGGTGAAAACATAGACTTAAAAATCAAAATCTTGAAACCCTAGTTTAGTGCCAAAACTGGAAACTTAGTGCGGACCATAGTACATTTTGTGCGGTCCGCACTGCCTAGATAGAGAGAGTGGGTAGTTTGACCGTCACCTTTGTACGGACTGCGGTTGATTTTGTGCGGTTCACGATGACCCCAGTGCGGTTGCGGTTAATTTTGTGCGGTCTGTACTGGTAAGATACAGAGGATGTGTTTTCTGAAACCCACACCTGTGCGGACCGCGGTTGGTTTTATGCGGTTCGCACTGGCCCCTGTGCGGCCGCACACTATTTTGTGCGGTCTGCACTGGGCAACTTCTGCAACCTGTCTGCAACTTTTCTTCCCTGCTTCTAAAACATTATTCTTAATTGATTGCACTGTTACTAACAAGATGAGTGAGCTGTGTTTGCAGACAATGGTAAAACAACGAGGAAAAGGATATAAATAACTCGACAGAGGTGAATCCTCCCGGGGAGGGAAGCAGAAGATGATTAAACTCACTCCCCAAGTTCAAGAAAACATAAAAAGAACAAGAAAGTTAATAAAAGATGTTGACAGAGCAGCTGATCAGTCGGGGAGTGAGTACGAGCCTTCCTAGTAGATCTTCTTAGACTCCTTGCCAGAGTACATGCCTAACTAGCTGGAGTGGCATAGATTGACAGATACTAATCCTCCACCATCACCCACTTCCCAAACACCAACAAATGTTTCTTCTGGGTCTTCTGAGGGCTCAGTAGCGGGTAGTGAAGAATATACTACCTCCCCTATAGCTTCATTATCTGGGGAGGGTGTAGAAGGAGGTGAGGAGGAATTAGAGAGAGATGAGGAGGTAACTGAAGGAGGTGAACCAAGGGTAGGGGGTGTAGATAGAACAAGGAAGCCGGAGGTTTGGCGAGATAGGTTCGTGACTGAGGTGACATACCACAAATTTAGGGAGTGGTGGCCGTTGAGAAAGTTGATTCCGAGATGAGCTTCATTGATAGAGAGCTATTACCCCCACAAACCCAATGTGCAAAGAAAATTTAGGACTAGAGTGGGCTGGGAACATTTTCTGGAGGAGTGTGTGGATGACAACGAACACATGGTCAAAGAGTTTTACTGCAATGTAGCCCACATCGAAAAGGGCTCCAAAGTGACCAAGGTTCGAAATCAGACAGTGTTATTTGAAGGGAAGTACCTCAACAAATACCTTGGCTTAAATGAAGAGGATGAAACCTTGTACATAGCGATAGATGGGCGAGGAGGTTCATCCCCGGCTAGCACAGTACCTGGCAATCTTAAGTACCACCCCGACTAGTTGACTGCTGGAGTCAAGATCTTGAGATAGACTTTGAATTTTAAAGCACGGGGATGGGAGAATTTTGTGTGTATCCGGTTGGACCCCATGACACATGTCAATACCCTTCCTCTTTCCGGACTGTGTTAGTTGCTTCCATTATGGAAGGGTAACCCATCAATGTGAGGAATGTGATGTCGAGGATTATCTCCATCGTGGGTGTGGAGCATGACCGGAACTATCCATTCCCCAACACCCTCACTATGTACTTTAGGGATTTGAAGGTGGAGAAGAAGCTCTACGACGTCAGAGTCAAATCGAAGGCCCCGTTCTCCTGGTACAGCATGCAGGGGGATGATAACCCCAAGAGCAAGAGTTTAAAAGGTAAAACTATTGCTTCAACTGGCCAGTCTAAAGATCCAGTTGTGGTAGTGGCTCCTACTGAGCCTACATCCACCTCCACAGATATCCCTCCCGGTCCATCCTCATCCACAGCCATTCCTATTGATCCATCCACCCCAGCAGGCCCGTTGATTCCATCTTCTTGGGCCCATCCCATTACTGCCCACAGACTGAGCCAGGCTCTTACCAGTATCAGCAAGTGGATGTCCGCAGCATCATCCAAGTTGTCTATCTTGACTACCACTGTAGAGGCTCAGTCTGCTCCCCAGCCCCACAGGTGCCCCAGTCGATTGAGGATGTGCTCAAGGAGATACTTAACAACCATAAGAAGATCCCCGACACTCAGGTTGTGCTCTCAAAGGCAGTTGATTCACATAGCAAGGCTCTCAAGGAGCTTGCTCGGGAGCACAAGAAGCTAAGGAAGACACAGGACTCGAAGAAGTCCATCAAGAAGCTGCGTGCAGATGTTGACAGACTGAAGGCATATCAGTTGCCTTTAGCTTATTGCTTGAGGACCCAGTACTAGCAGCTCATCCACAACCGAAGCAGTCATAGAGGCCTCCGAAGAGTAGGGGGATGATTCCTAGAGCTGATGATTCTATCATCGAATTGGCAGACCCACCTGCGACTTCCTCCAGTCAGCCACAAGATGTACCAGTTTCAGAGCCTGTTCAGGTCCAGGCCCAGGTTCCAGTAGTAGAGCAGCAGACCACAGGGGACCAGTCTAAGGTCCCCGAACATAGAGAGGACCCAGGGACCACACATCACCCTATGCAGACATATAGGCCTTAGGGAGTCTTCTATATCGTTTCCCTCTTATCTTTTGATGCTTTATCTAGACTATTTGGCATTTGGGATAATGCCAACTTTCATTTGAGGGGGTAGGCCCTACTACTCATTTTGGATGATTGTATATATTTAACATTTTTATGCTTTCTTTATATTTTTATCTTTGGTCTGTATAAAATTCTGATATTTCGTTACATTTATCACATTTTAATTTCACTTTGGGTCTGTATATAAAGTTATATCTCATTGTTATATTCATCCCATCCATTGTTATATTCAAATCCCCTCTTGTATATATTCATTCTATTTTCCACAGTTTTCATATTTAGCTTCTTATTTGTGATTCGTATCTTTTTATTTTCGGAGTTTGCAATAAGCCTTTGGTTTTCTTAACACGGTTCTTTCCAAAGGTGGAGTATTGTGTGAACCGGGTGGCTCTTCCCAATGATGGATGGAGTGACAACCTTCTTAAGGGTTTGAGTCGGTTTTTTTCTTTTTCTTTTTGGTTTTTAGTAGTTAAGGGTGCCTCAACCAAAGCTTCACTTGGGCCTAGCACATTTTCCTTTGATCTTATGGTCAAAAACAAATTATTGTGTACGGGATGGTAAAAGTCGTGACCTTGAGACTCTTGTGTTGGCCGTTAATCATCAAGTAGTTTTTTCGGGACCATTGTATGCTCAAATCATATCTAAGGTCGTTGTGGGCCCCCGAATCTATGTCTTTAGCAATCCCTTAGCTTGTGTGATGAGTAATTGAATGGCAAGTCCAAGTCTTGAGCCATTGGTCTAGAACTTGCCCTGAATGTTTGTTGAGGCGAAACCCTAGGTGAATTTTTATTTGAGACATGATTATAGGCTCTCCTTGATCCAAAGGATAGCTTGAACAATTCCATAGCCTACAAATGATAAGATCCCTAGTTAACCCTAGCCTTAGACCTTTTTCTTTCAAAAACCATGATACAAGCCTATACATGTTCTAAAAGATACCCTTTCTTGGCACCCGATCTTTCCTTTAGCACATGGAAAAAGTATAAGTTTGGGGGGGGGGGG
>MU690414.1:56509-73136 GCA_026770625.1 Nicotiana glauca
GAGATGAGGATTGCAACAAAGTGGTAAAAAGGCACAAAAATGAAGAAAAGTAAAGGCAATGAAAAATAAAGAAAAGCAAAAAAAGACAAAAAGAATGTTCAATGTGAAAAAAATAAAAAGGGATTCAAGAAAAACAAAGAATGAAAGGTGTGGAAAGTTGAAAAAGGAGAAAAGGTTTGAAATGCATAAGAAAGAGTGACATGGTCTCTCTAACCCCTTAGAAAGAAGTGAAAATTAATCAAAGAGTCAAGTGAATGGATGCTAAATGAATCAAAAGAAGTGCTTAAGGGAAGGTGGAACCCACTACCAAAACATTCCCTACCCTAAACCAAAAGCCTTCACAATGTCTCCACAAAAGCCCTATATGATCTTGAGTTGAATGAAGCTTACATTAGTGGATACTCACATAAGGGGCAAACATATGGTACTTAGAGCCGGACTTGTGACTTTTTCTTGAGAGAGATGAGTGAATTTCCATTAACCTCGTTTTGCATGCCACTATTCAAAGGGTGAGGTTTGCTTAGGGAGAGTTGAGTATGTGTGAGTTTGGGTTCCATAATGACCAAAGTAATTGAAAGAGTTCTTTGATGTGTTGAGTCAACTCTTGATGCTCTTGTGTCGCACTTGAACCATGGTTGTTCAAAGAGTAAATGTTGTTAATGGTTCATTTGTATTGAGGGAAATTGTTAGTCCCAATTGATGCTAGTTGAGGTTGCTTTAGGACATCTGAAAAATTTCTTGGATTTTCCTCTTAAAGGGTGGGTATTATTTTGTTTGCTTGAGGAAAAGCAAAAGCTTAAGTTTGGGGGAGTTGATAACTAGGGATTTTGACGCATTTTATACTCCTTCTTACTTATGCTTTGGTTAAATATTCATAAAAAATAGTCCCAAAAGGCTCATAAGTTGTGCTTGATTGCAGTTTGATCAACAAAGTAACAAAATGTCAAAGATTGGCTCAAAAGGAGTAAAACTTGCACAAGTGCCAAAAACAAGGCAAGCTCATGCGGAACAGGCCCAGTGCGGCTGCACACCACTTTGTGCGGTCCGCACTAGGAGATTAAGAGAGGTGAATTTCAGGCTTAAAGGCAGTGCGGCCGTAGTCCATTCTCCGCGGTCCGCGGTGCCAAGATTCAAAGAGGTCGAAATTTCAGAGTTTGAAGCTTGTGCGATCCGCGGTCAACTTTGTGCGGACCGCACTTGAAGCCTCCGTGGCCATGGTCCATTCTGTGCGGTCCGCAAAGCCTAAGGTAAGAGAAGGGTAATTTCTAAGTCCAAAGCCTAGTGCGGACCGCGGTCCATTTTGTGCAGTCCGTACTAACCCCGCGGGGGCATTTTTGTCCAAATTTTTTAGCTTAGTATAAAAAGATTATTTTTCCATTTTTAGGGTATCAGATATTGTAATACAGCAGCTGCACTCGTGGGTTCGACTTTCTAAGCCATTTTGGGCAATTTTAGCTAATTTTAATCATTGGATCTTTGTGATTAACTTATTGATTAACTAATATGAGTTTATCTTCATCTATTTCTTGTTTTTCTTCTTCAATTATGAGTAGCTAGACCCATTATCTAGGGTTGTGGCTCAACCCTAGTGTGGGTAATTGATGGGTCTTGTATTTTAGGGCTAAGTTGACTATGGGTGTTTGTTATTTGGGTCAATTTTATGGTTAATTTCTGAATTAGTGATTGCAAACACTAGTTTGTGTTGAATTGACTTGAGCTCTTCTTGAGAAAGAAAGCCTAAGTCTCCGAAATAAACCCAACAAGGAATTGGGGCGTATTTAAGAGATTGATAGCCCCAATTAAAGAGTTAAAACTCGAGAGAGTAATACCCGACTTGAACCCTAGTTGCTTGTGCAAATTTGCATACCCAATTGGTCTTGAGAAAGTCAACTGGGAAAAATAACGTGAACCACCGAGAGGTGTAGAGTGGGTAAATTATTACAACGGTTGTATCATACTCCCCAAATATGTCAAACATGCCTTAGATTAAAATACCCATCAATTGAGCACCTAGGCGGAAGTCACTACCCTAGTGCCCTTTAAGCCTATTCGAACAACTTGTAGCATTTCAACTCTTAGTATAATTTACAATTTGTAGTTTGATAAAAGTACAATTTTTAGGAAAAATCCCAAAAATGAATAGAATATCAATTAAGAACACATACGCGATCCTAAACTAGATAGATACTCGATTCCAAATCTAGCTCTATGTGGATATCGATCCCGACCCAAAATCGGGTAAAAGCTATTGCGACCCTCTCTTGCTACTTATTAGTAGTGCGGAGTTGGAAGCGATCACCAACCCTGTAGGACACATCTCAAACCTTCCTATCATCATAACTCTTTTGCCTCGATTGCGCTGTATGGAGCCTCTCCTGAATCTCCTTTAACTTCTCCAAAGCATCCTATACCAAATCTGTCCCCAATAGCCTAGCCTCACCGGGCTCGAACGAACCAACTGGAGATCTACACCGCCTCCCATACAAAGCTTCATATGGAGCCATCTGAATACTTGATTGGTAGTTGTTGTTATAGGCAAACTCTGTAAGCAGTAGAAACTAATCCCATGATCCTCCGAAATCAATGACGCAAGCATGCAACATGTCCTCCAATATCTGAATAGTACGCTCGGACTGCCTGTCTGTCTGAGGATGAAAAGTTGTGCTCAACTCAACCTGAGTACCCAAATCTCATTGCACAGACCTCCAAAATTGCGATGTAAACTGAGTGCCCCTATCCAAAATGATAGAAACTGGGACACCATGCAAACGAACAATCTCCCGGATATAAATCCCTGCCAACCGCTCAGAAGAATAGGTAGTACAAACATGAATGAAGTGCACAGATTTGGTCAGCCGATCCACAATCACCCAAATAGCATCAAACTTTCTCAAAGTCCGTGGGAGTCCAACAACAAAGTCCTTAGTGATCCTCTCCCACTTCCACTATGGAATATCCATCCGCTGGAGCAAGCCACCCGGTCTTTGATGCTCATATTTCACCTGCTGACAATTGAGACACCGAGCTACAAATCCCACAATATCTTTTTTCATTCTTCTCCACCAATAGTGCTTCCTCGAATCCTGATACATCTTCGTGGCACCCGAATGAACGGAATAACGCGAGCTATGGGCCTCCTCCAGAATTAACTCCCGAAGACCATCCGTATTGGGCACACAAATCCAGGCCTGCATCCTCAACACCCCATCGTCACCAATGGCCACATCTCTGGCATCATCATGCTGAACTCTATCCTTTAAGGACAAGGAAATGCGGATCATCATACTGGCGCTCTCTGATGCAATCATATAAAGAAGATCGAGAAACCACACAAGCCAACACCCGACTGGGCTCCGAAATATCCAACCTCATGAACCGATTGGCCAAAGCCTGAACATTAACTACAAGAGGTCTCTCCCCAATGGGAATATATGCCAAACTCCCCATACTCACTGCCTTTTGGCTCAAAACATCGGCCACCACATTGTCCTTTCCCAGATGGTACAATATAGAAATATCATAATCCTTAGAAACTCCAACCATCTCCGCTGCCTCAAATTAAGATCCTTTTGTTTGAACAAATGCTGAAGATCGCGATGATTAGTGAACACCTCACAAGATATGCCATACAAGTAATGCCTCCAAATCTTCAATGCGTGAACTATGGTAGCCAACTCCAAATCATGAACAACGTAGTTCTTCTCATGGGGCTTCAACTAACGAGAAGCATAAGCAATAACTCTACCCTCCAGCATAAACACACCACCAATCCCTACTCTCAAAGCATTGCAATACATGGTATATGAACCTGAGGCTGATGGCAAAACCAACAGTGGAGTTGTGGTCAAGGCTGTCTTGAGTTTTTGAAAGCTCTCCTCACACTCGTCTGACCATACAAATGAAGTATCCTTCTGAGTCAACTTGGTCAAGGGCGATGCGATAGATGAGAATCTCTGAACAAACCGGCGATTATAGCCTGCCAAACCAAGAAAGCTGCGAATCTTTGTAGCTGAGGACAGTCTGGGCCAACTCTGAACCGCCTCTATCTTCTTTGGATCAACCTGAATACCCTCACTGGACACCACGTTTCCAAACAATGACACTGAACCAAGCCAAAGCTCACACTTGGAGAACTTTGCATAAAGCTTCTCCTTTCTCAATCTCTACAACACATCCCTCAAATGCTCTGCGTGGTCTTCCTGACTATGCGAATATATGTGATAACCCGGCCAGTCGTCTTATAAGTTACCGCTATGTTTCCCCCATTTATGCTTTTGTATACTTTGTTATCCGTGTTTTATGTGGTCGAGTTGATTGGTTTGAGTTCGAAGTAAATTTGTTAAGAAATGAGACACTTAGTCTCTTTTAAGAAGCCTTAAGTTGGAAAAGTCAACTGGATGTTGACTTATGTGTTAGAGGGCTCAGATGTGAGTTCTGATGGTTCGTTTAGCTTTGGGATGTTATTTATGACTTAGACTTGAATTGATACAAAGTTAGTATTTTGGCAAATTCCGGTTGATAGGTGAGATTCTGTTTCGAGGGTCAGAATGGAATTCTGAGAGTTGAGGTAGCTTCGTTATGTGATTTGGGATGTGTGTGTAAAATTTTAGGTCACTCGGAGATGGTTTGGTTGGGTTTTCGATCAAACGCGTGTTTCAGAAGTTTTTAGAAAAAAACTTAGGCTTGAATCCGATGTGAATTAATGGATTTGGTGTTGTTTGAGGTGTTTTGATGATTGGAACAAGTTTGAATGAGGTTTTAGGATGTGTTGGTACTTTTAGTTGAGGTCCCGGGGGCCTCGGGGTGATTTCGGATGGCTAACGGGAAGTTTTGAGAGTTAAGGAATTGCAGAAATTGCAGTAGCAGTGCAAGTGTATTTTGGACTTCACGATCGCGTGAGGTCCCTCGGAATCACGTAGAAGGATTTTGGAAGGCATGTGTTTTGCTCTTCGCGTTCGCGGTTGAGGGTCCACGTTCGCGGAAGGTCCTGATCAGGTGCTTCGCATTCGCATTGCATTGTTGCGTTCATGTATAAGAGTTTTGGGGTCCAGTGTTATTACTCTTCCGTTCGCGTGTATGGTCACGTATTCGCATAGATTTACGAGTGGAAGCCTCGCATTCACAGAGCTCCTGTCGCATTAGCATAGGGTAGTTTTGGAGGCTTGGAATTTTTCCCTTCACAATCGCGAGCCTTAGCTGCGATCGCGATGAAGGAATTATCGGACTAGGCAGTGAGGTTTTTAAACATTTTATCCACGAGTTTTAGCCATTTTCCCACCATAGTTGAGTATTTTGGGAGCTCTTTGAGAGAAATTGAAGAGGGATTCAAGGAGGATTGATTGGAGGTAAGTTTTATGAACCAAAAACGTGATTCTATTGTGAAATTAACCTAGAAATTCATGGAAATTTAGCCAAAAATGGAAGAACTAGGGCTTGGGATTTTGGAATTTTAATTTGGGATTTGAGAGGTCATTTAGACTCAGATTTTGGTGTTCTTTATATGCATAGACTCATGGAGTGATAAGCAACCCATTGATGTATAAATTTTTGAGTTTCGATAAGTGGGCCCGGGGCTTGAATTTTGCTAATTTTGGGATTTTTGATATTTTTGATTGTTTTTGCTTGGGTTTTGTTCCCTTAGCCTATTGTAACGTATTCGTTCTGGTTTTGGTCAGATTCGATGCGTGAGGAGACCGATTTGAGAGTCAAGGGTATATTGAGCTAGAGCTTTAGCCGGTTCGAGGTGAGTAATGTTGTTAAATGATGTCTTGAGGGTTTGAAACCCCGGATTGCACATCGTAGTGTTATATTAAGGTGACTTGCACGCCGAATAGCTAGAGTGGGGTAGAGCAACATTGGGGATTGTGAACTGGTCCGTCTCGATTAATGATTTTACCGTATTTTTTAGTGAGACTTATTTGTTATCATTATGATTTGTGCTAGTTGCCATGTTTGGGGCCTTGTGCCGACCTGTAGAACCCTTAGGGGAATTTTGACTGATTCTTCTCACTTTATTTGTTAAAAATCATATCCTCAGTCATGTTCCTATTTTTTTAAACAATGTGAACCGATTTTACCAATGCTAATCCTAAATGAGAGAAATATGTGGGCTGAGATCCCTACCTTATATTAATGTGCTCCAGAGGCTGCGAGTAAAATGACTGAGAGGGGTTGAGAACCCGACAGTGAGGGTGTTATATATATATATTATGGATCGGGCTGCACGTCGTAGCAAATGTTTATGTGGATCGGGCTGCACTTGGGTTGTAGGAGCCCCTCCGAAGCCTGCACACCCCAGTGAGTGCAATCGACTATCTATATGGATTGGGCTACACGCCGCAGCAATGTAAGGATCGGGCTGCACGCCGTAGCGATTATTCTGATTTATGTTATTATGAGAGATATATGGGCCGAGTGCTGAGAACGAGTGCTAAGTGATGAGAGTATGCCCGAGGGGATTTCTACTTGTTATTACCTGTTAAATTACTTGTTTTACCTGATTTGAAGAGATTTCATTCGACTTTTTCGCTGGTTTACTGCTTAAGTGATTTTACTGCTTTGATATAGAATTTCTTTGTGCCTTTACGTGTTTTCATGCTTTTAGCCATTATTTATAGTTATTACTCACTGGGTCGGAGTACTCACATTACTCCCTGCACCATGTGTGTAGATATAAGCATAGCAGAGTCCGCTCCTGAGTGTTGATCCTCCCAGTCCAGGTAGTGATTTGGAGACTGCGAGGTAGCTGTTGGCGTCCGCAGCCCTCGTGCCTCCCCTATCTTATCATTTTCATGCTCTTAGAACTATTGTATCAGACTTAGTATTCAGCAAACTTGTATCTGGATTTCTTAGTTTCTCGTGTCTTGTGACACCCCGGTTTGGGCTGTGTCAGGATGGCTTCCCCTATTGTTATCGTTATTTCTTCAAATTATGACTATTACACTATGTTGAACAACTATTTATGGTATTTAACTGTTTAAAAGAGGTGTTTTGTTTGGTCTGGCTGGCATTGTCTTCACGAGAGGCGCCATCATGACCGGGTTCAGGAATTGGGTCGTGACAATATACTAGAATATCATCAATGAAGACTATGAAAAACGAGTTAAGATAAGGCCGGAACACATTGTTCATCAAATGCATGAACGCTGGTGGGGCATTGGTCAGCCCAAAAGACATAACCAGGAACTCATAATGACCATATCTGGTCTTGAAAGCCGTCTTAAGAATATCATAATCCCTAATCTTCAACTGGTGATAACCTGAATGGAGATCAATCTTGGAGAAAAGTCTCGCTCCCTAAAGCCTGTCGAATAAATCATCAATGCGAGGCAAAGGATACTTGTTCTTAATTGTTACCTTGTTCAATTACGTATAATCAATGCACATTCTCATAGTGCCATCCTTCTTCTTCACAAACAGAACTGGCACACCCTAAGGTGATACACTAGGCCGAATGAACCCCTTATTAAGGATTTCCTGAAGCTTCTCCTTAAACTCCTTAAACTCCGCCGGTGCCATACGATACGGCGGAATAGAAATGGGCTGAATGCCTGGCACCAGGTCAATACCAAAATCAATATCCCTGTCGTGTGGCATGCCCGGCATGTCTGCAAGAAATACATCATGTAAATCCCTTACAACTAGAACAAAATCAATACTGAGAGTCTCAGCTCCGACATCCCCACAAAGGCTAGATACGAAAGACAACCCTTCCCAACCATACACTGGGCCTTCAAGAAAGAGATCACTCTACTAGGAACATAACCAGTCACACCTCGCCACTCGATCCGTGGCACACCCGGTATAGCCAATGTGACTATCTTAGCATGACAATCCAGAATAGCGCAACACGGAGATAGTCAATCCATGCCCAGAATGACATTGAAATCCACCATATCAATAATAAAAGATCCACTCGAGTCTCTAGACCCCCAATAGTCACCACACACGACCGGTACACACGGTCTACAATAATAGTATCGCCCACTAGGGTAGATACATGAACAGGTAAAGCAAGAAAATCATGGGGCGTACCTAAATAATGAGCAAAGTATGATGACACATAAGAAAAGGTGGAACCGGGATCAAATAATACAGAGGCATCTTTGTGGCAGGCTGAAACAATACCTGTAATAACAGCATCAGAAGCAATAGCATTGGGTCTGCCTGGAAGAGCATAGAAATATGCCTGATCGCCCCCTAATCAACCTCCCCCTCTGGGGCGACCCCTGGCTGACTGACCTCCACCCCTAGCTAGTTGGGCGGGTGGTGGTGAAGAAACTGGTGCTGAAGCCGATGACTGACCCCTCTGCTGGGATGAACTAGCAAAACGACGAGGGCACTGCCCCCACATGTGACCCATATCTCCACACTCATAATAACTCCCAGGTGCTGGAGAAAGAGACTGAAGGGAACCCCTGACACCGGAGTGACTAGTAGATGCACTCGGCATAGAAGAGACCTGAACCGATGGAGCACTGGATGAACACTGAGCTGGAAGGGCACTAAGTGATGACTGGACCTGATGGGAGCTGTGAGAACCATGTCCCGATGGCGCCCCACGATAACCTGGGCGTGCTGGCTGAGCAGGCCTAAATGGACGGCCTCGGCCGTGCTGAAACTAACCCCTAGAAGGAGCTCCACTGTAACTACCAGATCCTCGAGGCCTCTTCGCATCCCTCTTGTCTCGCTCCTGGCGATGAATAGACTCAATATCACAGGTGATATCCACAACCTCCTCGAAAGTAGCATCAATCACCCTCTCCCTGGTCATGAGAATACAAATCTGATAAGTAAGACCATCAACAAACCTCCTGATCCTCACTCTATCCGTCGGAAGCTACTAGATGGCATGATGAGCCAACTCAGAGAACCTCAACTCATACTGCAACACGGCTATCTCTCCCTAACGCAACCACTCAAATTGTCTATGCAGCTCCTCTCTACGAGACTGCGACACATACTTCTCCAGAAAGAGAACCGAGAACTGCTGCAAGGTAAGGGTTGTTGAAACAACAGGCCTACGCCTCTCAAAATCCTCCCACCAAGTGAAAGCAGGTCCTGAAAACTGATAAGCATTGAAAACAACCCCGCTGGTCTCCAGAATACCCGCGGTACGAAGCATCCTCTAACACTTTTCCAAAAAGCCCTGGGCATTCTCTCCCTCTGCACCACTGAAGGTCGGAGGCTGAATCCTACCAAATCTCTCCAACCTACGTTGCTCGTCCTCTGTCATGGCAGGAACTACATATTCTTGAGCAACTGCAATCGGCTAGGCTGGATGTGCCCTCGGCGTCTGAAATCCCTGCACGACCTGCTCAAGTGTGTGAGTGGCGGGAGTATGACTGCCTCCCCCGGCATGAGAAGTAGCTAGGGCTGTAGTGGCTGAAATCGCCTGAGCTAGGCCAGTGCAAACTAATAAGATCTGAGCCAAGGCCTCCTAAAGACCCGGAATCACAATGGGCAGAGCTGGTGCCTGAGCTGGTGCTGCTGGAGCATCCATAGTTGGGACCTGGTCTTGAATTGGGGCAGCTGGTGGATCTACAGGTGTTGCCCTCGCTGATCTGCCTCTACCACGACCATGACCGCGTCCTTGGCCTCTGGTGGCCCCAGCTGGTGGTACTAGTGGTCGCCCATCCTGACCGATAACGCGTGTCCTCATCATCTATGAAAGAATAGAATAGCAAAAGTTTTCCTAAAGGTTTTACAGCCTCTCGAGGATAAATACAGACGTCTCCCAACCGATCCGCGAGTCTCTACTAAACCTGCTCATGACTCGTGAGACCTATGTAACCTAGGCTCTGATACCAACTTGTCACGACCCCAAACCCGAACCCAGTTGTAATGGCGCCTCTCGTGAAGACAAGGCTAGCCAACTATTCCCAATTCGAAGTTAAATAGCTAAACAACAAGAAAATAGTCTAAAACATGATTTAATAGTACTACGTAGCAGATAACATCATAATAATACGGAAGTACAACCCAACACAGCCCGATACCGGGGTGTCAATAGTCATGAGCATCTATAAGCCATAATACAAGTCTGCTAAGTATGTAAACTAGTACAACTATCTAAAGCAAGATAGAAATAATAAAGGAGGAAAAACACAGGACTGCAGATGCCAGGCAGCTACCTCGTGTACTCCGAAAGTCCGCCTGAAGCTGGAGGAATTAGCACTCGGGAGCGGAACCAGCTACGCTTGAATCTGCACACAGGATGCAAGGAGTAAAGTGAGTACTCCATCACAGTGAGTGACAAATGTATATAATGATTAAAAGCAAGAAAACACGAAATGCGCAAAGCATTCTATAAGGAAGGAGTAAAACCATTTGAAAGCAGTAAACTAGTGGAAAGATAGGTAAAAATCCTTTTTCAACAAATAAGCAGGTAATTCAGAGACAATTAATATCAGTGTTTCCTCACAACATAGGCACTCGGCCTTACTCGGGAAATAGTAAAATAGTGTTTCTCAGCCCAACACCATTTAAAATAATCATTTAAGTATTAAAATTGAGTAAACATGTCTAAGTATGAAAACAGTGGAAAATAGCATGACTGAGTTCAAGTATAAAGTCAATATAGTGAGGAAATATCAATAAAAATCCCCGAAGGGTTCAACTAGTTGGCATTCAGCCCAAATATGGCAGTCAGCCCAAATAATGATGGTAGCAAACAGATTTCAATCAAATATGCGGTAAAACCATCAATCGGGACGGACCAAGTTGCAATCCCCAATAGTGCAAGACCCACGCTCGTCATCAAGCGTGTGCCTCACCTACATATAGAACTACGATGTGCAATCCGGGGTTTCAAACCCTCGGAACATCATTTACAATTATTACCCACCTCGAACCGGTCAAATCTCTAGCTTGTGACGCCTTTGCCACTCGAATTGGCCTCCACTCGCATCATCCAATATCAGAATGAGGACGTCAAAACATGCTAAGGGAACGAAGCCCAAGAAAAAATAATCAATAATTGATAAAATCCCGAAATTACCAAAATCCGACACTCGGGACAACGTTTCGGAATTCAATAATTTTTACACCAATATATTCCTTATCTCCCCACGAGTTTATACATATCAAAATTTCAGAAATCCGACCTCGAATGGTCGATCAAATCCTCAATCATAGGTCTCCAATACCAAACCCTAGGTTTCCCCAAATTTCACCCTTAATTTCCTAAATGTCTAGCTCTTATCCATGAAACAATAGCATAGGAATGAGTTTCAAGTCCAAATTCCTTACCTTAATGATGTCCCCTTGAAATCACTCTTTCAAATCGTCCAAAAATCTCCAAAGCCGAAGTAGAAATGGTGAAAATAGCTCAAAATCGCGAATGAAATAACTTATATATTCTGCCCTGACCTTTTCGCATCTATGGTCCCATACCTGCTTATGCAGTACCTCATATGCGGCCAAACCACCGCTTTTGTGGCTCTTCACTTAAAAGCCCAAGCCACTTCTGCACTTAGCCTTCCGCACCTTCGACTCCGTAGGTGAGATCCCACACTGCATCTGCGGTTTCCTAGAAATTCTCAAAAACCCACTTCTGCGGCTCCTCTCCCGCACGTGCGGCGTCACACCTGCGGTCCCCAATCCGCAGGTGCGAAAATACCAGAAGCAGCAAATTCAGCAACTGCAACAAAAATCCATCTTCTCCGTCAACCACCCGAAATCACCCCTTGGCCCCCGGGACCTCAAAAAAAAGCACAAACATATCCTAATACCTTATTCAAACTTGTTCCAACCATCAAAATACCTCAAACAATATCAAATCACCCAAAACACATCGAATTCAAGCCAATCTTTCTAAAATTTTCCGAATTCCGCTTTTGATAAAAAACCCAACCGAACCACGTCCGAATAACCTAAAATTTTGCACACATCCAAAATTACACAACGAAGCTACTACAACTCTCAGAATTTCATTCCGAACCCTATATCAAAATCTCTCCTACCAATCGAAAATCGCCAAAATATCAACTTCGCCAATTCAAGCCTAAATCTACTCCGAACCTTCAAAACCCATTCCGCTCACACTCCTAAGTCTCAAATCACGTCCCGAAGCTAACCGATCCAGCGGAACTCACATCCGAGCCCTCTAACACATAAGTCAATATCCAGTTAACTTTTCCAATCTAAACTCACTCCAAAGAGGCTAAGTGTCTCAAACTTCACCAAAATCATTCCGAATTCGATCTGACTAACCCGATACCACAAAACACGGATAAACAAAGCATAAAGAAGTAGAAATGGGGGAAACAAAGAGGTAACTCATGAGGCGACTGACTAGGTCGTCACAATGGAATGTAGCGAAATCAACCCTATGAGTCTCCACTGTGCCCATGTTCTGCAACACCTCATGACAACTATCTAGACAGTCCTGGGGGTCACCTTTCGTGCTTCTAATCTCATCCTTACCATATGAATCAAATAGAAACGACATAACATTGCCCTTCGTGCATTAACTCTCTCATAACATGGCACGACATCACCCTTCATGCATTAACACTCACAATATGGCACGGCATCACCCTTCGTGCATCAGCACTCTCCCTCACCAAAACAAGGAACAATAACAACAGGGAGATAGAAATATCAAGAACAAGGCTTACTTCAACATTTGGTTCCACAATACCGACCTCAGCTTTGAATCAATACTTAATCAATACCAGAATCCTTAAATATGATAAAAACGATCATCATAACAATAAACTAACCTAAGCATGGGTAATATGATCACGGAAAGCTACAATTTTATGAATAAGACTCACTCGCATACTATGACTCGACAACAACACATAGGTACTCGTCACCTCACCTATACGGTGTACTCAACATTCAAACACGTAGCAAATAGGCAAATAAGACCTAATCCCTCAAGCCAAGGTTAACCACGACACTTACCTCGCTCCAACGGCCAACTCAAAGCTCAACCACCACTTTTCCCTTCAAGCAAGCCTCCGGACACGTGGAAACTAGGAAATTACCAACCAAACGATTCAAATGAAGTCGTAAGAACTATCCACGTTCGTAAAGAATTCAATTTAGGTCATTATTGAAAAATTCAATAAAATTCAACACTGGGGCCCCCAGTTCCAAATCGGAAATTCAGACCAAAACCCGACAACCCATTCACTCCCGAGCCCGGATATACAATTATTTTTGGAATCCGACATTGATTTCAGGTTTAAATCCCCAAATTTTGAAATCCCCAATTTCGACCAAAAATCACCAATTCCACCATGAAAACCTTAGATTTTAGGTTAAAATTTTATAAAATATAGTGAAATATTAGAAGAAACAAGTTTAGAATCACTTACCTATGACTTGGGAAAGAAAAGTTCTTTGGAAAATCACCTCTTGTGTTTTAGGTTTTTAATATTTTAAGAATGGGAGAAAAATCCCGACTAAGTCATTTTCACACAGCTACAGACATCGCATTTGTGACCTGGGCTTCGCAAATGCGAAGCCCGCAAATGCGAAGGGGCCATCGAAAATACAAAGTCCTTCAAACCTATGCTGCCTTCGCAAATGCGAAGATTTGTTCTCAAATGCAAACATGGACCTTCGAAATTATGACTTTAGGATCGCATTTGTGATCACCGCCCTTCCCAGCTTTACTTTGAAAATGCGAAGAATGTTTCGCCCAGCTACTCCTCGCAAATGCGAGAAATAGCTCGCAAATGAGGAACCTGCAGAGGTCGCAAATGCGAGATCTCGCATTTTCCATATCAGAGGCATACACCAGCAACTAAAACACCAACAATGTTCTAAGTCCTATTTTCACTCCGTAGCCTATCCAAAATTTACCCGAGGCCTCAGGGCTCTAAAAAAAAGGGGCACACTAGTCTAAAAATATCATACCAACTTGCTCGCGTGATCAAATCGCCATAATAACACCTTGAACTACGAATGTAGCACCAAATCAAATGAAAATTTCAACAAAACTTTGAAACTTCTAATTTCTCAATCGGATGTCCGAATCACGTCAAACCAACTTTGTTTCTCACCAAATTTCACAAACAAGTCATAAATATGGTATTGGACCTATATTGGGTTCGGAACCAAAATACGGCCCCGATATCCAAAAAGTCAAACCTTGTTCAAACATTTCCATTTCATTACACCTTTAACTTTCAAATCTCGACAAAGTCTGATATCTCAGGCTAGGGAATTTCGATTTCGATTCCGGACATATGCCCAAGTCCCAAATCACAATATGGACCCACCGAGACCGCCAAAACATGAATCCGGCTCCGCTTGTGTGAGCATGTGATTTTTGCCACGCTTAAACTACTCCTATAAAAATTTTTAGAATTAGGATTTTTCTTTATTATTTGAATTTTTAGTAATATTTTCATGATTTTTTGTTTGATTGCATTTTTATGTGCATTTTACTTGATATAATTTCAAAAATACAAAATAGTATGCATTTTAATATTACAAAAAATAAAGAAAATAACAAAAATAGTTATTTTTATTTTTAGAATTCGTCTTAAGTTAGAAACTAGTTAATTTTGAAATTTTTAATTAGTTAATTTTAGAGGCAATTTGGGTCTTTTATTTTTATCTTACATTTTATAAAACCAGAAGATTCAAATAATAATAATAATAATAATAATAAATAAAATAAATAAGTAAATAAAATTAGAATGTAAAAGAAAATAAGGAAAAATGAACAAATAAAATAAAGAGGGTCAAATAGGCTGGCCATGTTTGGGCTATTTTTCATGAAAAATCCCAGCCCAAAACCCCCAAAATCGGACCAACTGACCAGGCCCAATCCCAAAATACCCGGTCCAGTCCTCCCCCCCCCCCAATGGCAAAATGACGTCGTTTTGGCATCGATTAATCATGTCAGTCCCTTTTTCCACCATCCAACGGACCGTAGGCTTCCTAAATTTTACATAAAACTGTCTCAAAAAACCAGAAACCCAAGAGACCATTACCCCTTCCTCGTACCCCCTATAACACCACCGTCTCCGCCACTCCTCCGCCGGCGGCGGCGAAGCTCCAATGACACCCAAATTTACATCTTTTAATCGCCTTCATCTCCTCTTTTCAAAGCTCTAAAAGTCATCCATCAAATCCAACCCAAGCTGCTCGAATAATCAAATCTGTGGACGTCGCCCACGGCGGCGCCACCACCAAATGGCCCCAAATTTACACCACATAACCTCATCATCTCCCTCTTTACAAATCCATGGCATGTTTCCTTCGAATACTCACCAAAATCCTCAAATTTCAAATCAAAAATCCAGCCTAAACCCTAAGTCCTCCAAATCTCACCAAATTGACATCGTATGATCTGCTCATTTCCCTCGTTCCTAATCCATCATTAGTGGACTTCAAATCTCGCTCAAGGTGTTCGAATTTAGATCTCAGAAGCGGTAGAACCCTAGGACGCCATGGGTAAGTTTTCTTTGTTATTCGAATTGGTTTACCCTCCACCACTATTATTCCTTCTTGGTTAATCAATTAAGGACTCGATCTTTGTTTTGGTATTATCTTTTTTTTTTGGTTTGTTTGTTTGGTTCTTATCTGTTCATGCTTTATCCTCTGCTAATCAATAGTAATTTGTCAATTTTTGCTGTGTCTGAGTTATTTATCATTATATTCAAGATTCGAGCATGTTCAGTATTATAGGGTCTAATTCAAGCTTTTGCTGGTTTGTTAATCTTCTTCATGCTAATTGATATTGTTCTATGTTTTCATGTATGATTTAATTTTTTTCTGTTTTTTCTAATTGGTTTGATTTTGTGGCTGGCTTAATTAGTCGATCCATGATTGTGTACTGCAATTTGATTTTAGATCTAATTTCATGATTAGTTAATCTGTCCAGTTTGTTTGATTTTAGGGTCTGTTTGACTGTAAATAATTGGTTCTAGCCTTGATTGATTAACCATAGTTAAGGAGACTGTTTGGTTATAGCTGGTAGATTTTAACTAGGGTTAGTAATTTTAGGGTTAGTAAGGGGTAGTTTGGGCATCTAAAATGGGTGAGTTTGTTAAGGCTCAGTAATTTCAGAATAGAAGTGAGGGTAACATAGGTATTCCATGGGTAGAAAACAAAGCTAGAATATCCTAGGTTCTTCTAGAAAGGGTTCTTAGTGTAAGTTTCTGCATTTTTAATGCAGTAACTTGGGCCACAAGCCACAAATTCAGGAGTTAATCACTAAATTCTGAAATAAAAGGGGGGGGGGAATGAGTGAAAACCTCTAGAACCTTCCACCCTTATTCTTGCCTATAAAAGGGAGGCCTAGTGCCTTGATAAATAAGTTTACACATCTGAAAATTCCTGAAAAACTTCAGCTTCTAGATTCCCCCCCCCCCCAATACATATTTTCTACAAGCTTAAGCTCTAAAATTTGAATTTCAAATTCAAATACTCAAATCTGAAGTCCTACAGTTCAAAAATACTTCTCTTAGATCTGAATTCCTTCCCAAAAAACCAAAAATAATACTGTTTGTTGAAGTTTCCTTGTAATACTTTCAGAAATCCAAATCTCAGTTAGAATTTTGCTCATTTGATATCCAAAATGGCTTGAATTGTCCTGTTTTGCAATAATTGAAGTTTTAAAGCTTCTGGAGTCGTTTTCAAGTCGAAATCTGGCTTATTC
>MU690414.1:74125-92023 GCA_026770625.1 Nicotiana glauca
TTTTCTACAAGCTTAAGCTCTGAAATTTGAGTTTCAAATTCAAGTACTCAAATTTGAAGTCCTATAGTTCAAAAATATTCTCTTTGATCTGAAATCCTTCCCAAAAAACCAAAAAAAATACTGTTTGTTGAAGTTTCCTTGTAATACTTTCAGAAATCCAAATCTCAGTTAGAATTTTTCATTTGAGATCCAAAATGGCTTGAATTGTCCTGTTTTGCAATAATTGATGTTTTAAAACTTCTGGAGTCATTTTCAAGTCGAAATCTGGCTTATTCAGTTAGGATTTTGGTCGTTTACTAGTTATTAACTGCTGGAGATTTTTTGACATTGTTTCTGGGGCTCGAGATTGGTGTTAACATGATAATTCACTGCTGAATTGCTTGCTATTCTGCCCTGTTTAAGTTGATTCCTCACCTCTACTTTATTTCAATTCCAGGTATTCTTCATTCTCAAGAGATATGTGAAGAACTAAATCACTAGTTGTATTCAAACTATTGAAGAAATGACACATTGCTTGCATATTTTTCCTATTAGTTCACTTGTGTACATGTTGGATCGAGTGTTAGATTATGTAGTAGCACTATTTGGAATGTAAATAATCCGAACGTTTTATCATTTGTACCTAATTGGACTATTAAACTCTAGATTGATTGCATGTTATTTCATTAGTTTTGTTTAGTATATATTAATTTCTGTAATTGATAAATGCTGCTGGAGTTAAAGTATTCATAGCATGCTCAAGATTAAGTCACACATGAAGAGGTGAAGTGTTGTGATTCATTTGATGAAGATTAGATTGGTTTTAATAGCTTGTTGAAAATTAAAAATGCAGGTCTGTGTATTACATGATGTTGCTAAGCCTTACCTAGATATTCAGAGATATTAACGGGTAGGAAGTAATCAATATTTTTAGATCAGCTAATTTTTTGAGTGTTAATATGTGACTCTCAAATAAATAATGGTGTTACACATAAATAAAAGAAAATATGAAATAGTCAATATACAAAAATACCTTGTTAACCATTACGTGATTAGCTGAATATGACTTCTGGAATTGTTTAAGTGTTGTTATGTTCAACACATTGGGCTACGCGAGTGAAACATGTAAGAAGGCAAGTCAAGGCAGGCCCAAGTCGCTGGGTATACCTTAATGGTTGGACTTTTGGGCCTGATTTCTTCAGGTTGAGCCCAATTGCCTAACTCACATCTCAGGTCGTGTCTTATGGACTAGTAATATGGAAGATTTACAGACTAGATCTTAGGCCCAAAAATGCTGAAATAAAAAATCCTTCAAATTATATTAGGAATATGGGGATTGATTTGCAAATATAAATTTAGGTTCTCGAGTTATGTAGCGGGTTCAAATTAGGAGGGTTTCCCCTTTCGTTTGAATTCGAACTTGAACCTGAGACCCGAATTTATAAATGTAAATTAATTAGGTCCTTTTAAAGACAAAAAATAAACAAAGAATCGTAGTTTGCTTTAGTTTGGCCTTTAAATAATAAAGTGAGAAGAGCCTCGCCGAACAAAATGCATAAATTGCGGGGCCCTCATTAAATGCTTAATTAAAAATACTTAGAATTCGGGGCGTGCCGTTTAGCGAATTTCATGGCCTTCCGCAAAGATAATAACCCGTTAGTCGCTTTAGGCGCGCTTTTAATAATTTTACCTTCTTAAATACGGGTGTAAATTTCATGCAACCCAAATCCAAATCCAAAAACGTTGAATAAGAATGTGCCGAGGATCCGGGTGTATTTCATGTGACGTGATCCAAAAATACGTTTTTAAACGACGTTCACTTTCTTAAAAATTAACTAAAAGCGGTAAATATTTCTAAAATTGCACTGTAGGTTTGGACATGTATAAAAATTAGATA
This sequence comes from Nicotiana glauca, assembly GCA_026770625.1. Taxonomy (NCBI): domain Eukaryota; kingdom Viridiplantae; phylum Streptophyta; class Magnoliopsida; order Solanales; family Solanaceae; genus Nicotiana; species Nicotiana glauca. The sequence continues at coordinate 76,002 of MU690414.1, forward strand.
TTTAGCCATTTATAATAATTTAAGCGACCGTGCTAGAACCACGGGATCCGGAGGTGTCTAACACCTTCCCTCGGGTCAACATAATTTCTTATTTAAAATTTCTGGTTCGCAGACTCCAATTGGGAAGTCGACAATTTTCCTCGATTTGGGATTTAAGTTAAACCGGTGACTTGGGACACCAAAATCCCATCCTTTCCCAAGTGGCGACTCTTAAAAAAAATGAATAAATAATCCCATTTCGAATAATGTCACTTTAAATGAAAAAACTCCCTTATACATTATCCTTCGGGGTAGGTGTGTAAAAAAGGAGGTGTGACAACTCTGGCGACTCTGCTGGGGACACGAACCCAGAATTTTGATTCAGGGTTCAAGAATTCGAGCTTAGTATAATTGTTATATTTGGCTTTATCTTATTTTCTACATGTTCCATGCTATATGTGCTAAATGCTTTACCGCTTTGATATTTTGTGAATTGTATATATAAACTGTCGCGAATCCCTTCCTCTCTCTGAGTCTTCTACATCATGGAGAAGGGTGCACTTCATGTAGCTCCTCTTCTGTTTAGAGTCTTTCCCAATTTAGAACGAGGTTGGATAAGTTGCTAAGTCGGTGGAGCTTCTGTATCCCTGGTGCGCTGCCTCCCCCTCGGCTCGAGCTGTCCGCTCGGGTAAGCCAGGTCTAGACCAGTAAACCCAGGGTTAAATCTAGAAGAACAAAACTCATGTCGGATCCCTAGTAGGACGTTTGTTTGCATCATGTGCATTTGACTTAGGGGACTCAACACAGGGGTTGGGTCCGTCTAGGATAGGTGACCTGAAATGAAATGACCATCCTGATGCATCTTTACGTACTACTTGCGCATTTATTTGCTCGGCTTTACATGTTGACCGGCTTCTATATAATGAGTGAAAATTGTGAAAATTAGCAGTGTTAGGACTAAATGAGGGCGACTATTTGTTTTGAAAAAACCCAATGTCCAAATAGTACCGAAATGCTGCCGGATTTTTGAAAAATAAAAAAAAAAAAGGAAAAAAAAGAGAGAGAAAGAAAGTTGTTGTTCAAAAATAGTTTTCATTTTGGCAAATCTGCCCGAACTACGCTGGTTTGATTCTCACCGGATGTGAGATACGCAGGCAACCCTCATCGGGTCCAACCTCCTTTTTTGCAAAAATAGCCCAAAAAATGTCAAAATTTTAATTTGTGTCATAAATAAGTCGGGTGATGCCATTCTTGTTTAAATTAAGCCGAATGTCCCCAAAAGGACGCCGGAAGGCTGTTTTTGCAAGAACAACCACCTTGAGTCATTTTTAAATGGTTTGCGGGCATAGCCTTAAATATCTTCCTCCCGGAAGTGCTGAAAGGCGTATTTGCAAAACCAAGTCCTTGTTTTCTAAATAAAGAATTTTTGCACAAATAGCCATTTTTGCAAAATAAATCATTAAATTCCCCTAAATAAATGTGCAGGATGAATTCAAGTAACATCGAAACCTTCTTAGTCCTGAGCGAGATCCCCTTGAAACTTCATATGTGGTGGCATGATTTAGGAAAAGGAAGCAGAGAGACTGTGGTCAAGATTTTGGGCGGTCTAGTTGATCTACTGAACATCAAACCGAGGAAGGATATCATTGAGGCACTAATACCATTTTGGGACCCGACCCGTAATGTATTTCGGTTTTTAGATTTTGAACTCACAACCACATTAGAAGAGATTGTGGGATACGCGGGTCTCAACGGGAACCTCCGAGGTAGATACCTATTGGCCCCACGAACGGTAACTCTTTATAGGTTCTTGGATTTGTTGAACATCAACCGGGATATTCAAGACCCGCATCTGGTGAAAGGGTGTTGTAAATTGCATTTCTTATATCACCGGTATGGTAACCCAAAAGGTTTCTAGGAACCCAACAATGGCTTGACACATGCGGGGAATAAACACAAATGGGAAGCCCGGCGAGGATTAGCCTTCATGGTAGCCTTTCTGGGAGTGGTGGTTTGTCCGAGAAAAGATGGTCACATAGACCTCGGCCTGGTAGGGATGCTAGATGTTGCCATGAACAAACCTACTAGCACAATGGTTCCCCCGATTGTAGCAGAAATATACTGAGCTTTGACCAAATGTTAGGAAGGGGTAAAATTCTTTCAAGGTTGCAATTTGCTCTTACAGTTGTGGATACAGGAACACCTCTGTCACCGCATATTTTATATGAACTATGGCTTAACCGGGTTGAGTTGTATTGCAGAATTTGGGACCCGGGTGACAGGTATTGAGTTCCCTGAGGGTACTAAGGCCTGGTCGTCATGCTTAAGATCCCTGACCGCAGATAAAGTTGAATGGGCTTATGGATGGTTTACTGCTACTGAAGCTGTATACACATCAGCAGAGGTCTCTTATATTCTTTTTATGGGTATTCGAAGCATACAGCCTTATGCTCCTTACCGAGTTTTGCAGCAGCTTGGAAGATTCTAAACAGTGCACAATGATGAAGACCTGAGTGGGCAAGTCATTGAGTTAGGCCCGAAGGTTGCATTCCCTGAAGGCAGAATCCGAAAGATATGGAATGTGTGTCGGTTCCTCGAGCCTAAAACCATAGTACATGACCAAGCTAGAGGCGAGGTAGATCCCAAATATTTGACGTGGTTTGGTAAAAAGTTTCAAATCCCCGAGAGACCCGCTAAAAGGCCACACGTGCAACAATTCACCAACGCGGCCTAGGTTCAATGGGATTGGCAAGCCAAGGAAAGGGAGTACCGAGAAAGAATAGGAAAGTTGGAGCAACAGGTCCGACATCTCCAATTTGAAAAGAGTGTACAGGCTGCAGCCGATGAAAGTGATAAAAAGAAGTTGGCTCAAGAGAATGAAGCACTCAAAACCCAAATACAACAAATGAAAATAGATGCCAGGAACCAAGAAAGAAGTCTATCTGATGAAAGGTTGATTAAAGGGTTAAAGAAACAAGTCTTGGACTGCCAGGAAGAATTAGAAAAATCCGAGGGAAACATGGCAAGACTTCGGGCACATTGGGCCAAGAAGACTAAAGAAAGAGCCCAATTTGTGCAACAAATGAAGAGAAACTACGAGGGAACCATTGCCAACATGAAGAGAAAAATGAATACCCTGGAAGAAAAGGCAGCCCGGCGGGACAAAGAATTCCAAGCCGAGAGGGACCAGTGCTATGGGTTAATTGCCAAGATGGAAAAGAAAATAAAATTGCTGCAAGACCTTCACTTCCAGGACTCTCGGGTGCTAGAGGCTCGTACCCAACAAATAAGTCGACTCCTCCAAGAAAAGGGCCGAATCAGGGAAAGGATCTGAAGCATTGCAAACTATATTGTTATGAAGTGTCAGGCCGGTGAGCGAATAGGTTGTACCACGTTCTTTGCCTCAGTGATGATATTTGTTCGCAAGGTCCTGAATGTTTTAGATCAGTTGCAAAGGGTTCTTGCACGCAGGCCCGCGGCAATGCCGAATGACGTCCCGCGGGCCCTAGGATTTAAAGTATTGATGTATTCTTAGTTTAATCGAGTCTGTATTTTTGCTTTTGAGTCTGCTTTTGTAATTTCCTTTTTTTCAAGAAAAGAAAAATAAATAGCCTAGTAGCTTTTGTAATCGCAGTTGTTATTAATGAAAAAATGAAAATCCTAAAAATTTGTTTTCTTACTTTTTGCATTTATTTGCAAGAACTACGTCTGGTCTGATTCATGCGGGGCCATGATACGTAGGCAATCTACATAAGATTCGACCGTAATCCTAAGAATAAGAGAAAAAGAGAAATTCGAGGGAAATAAGTAAAAGGAAAAACAAGAGAGAAAAGACACACCAAGGAAGAAAATAAGGTATTGAGTGAAAAACCATGGCCAAAGGAAAAGAAAAAGCAGAAAATGAAAATAAAGAGAGAAGAGGAAAAGAAAATGAGAGAAAACAAAACAAAAAGAGAAAGAAAAGAGTAAAGGAAAAAGAGAAAAGCCGGGATGACGCATGCAACTGAAGCAAACATGTAGATATTCATTTAACTGTATAGGTGCAATGTGCAGTTACTTATCTGTTATTTGTTTACACTAACCGTTGTGGCTATCAAATCCAGCCGAGCATTTTAGAAATGGTGGTTTGTTTGTGGTAAGCTGGCCTCACATCGCTATTTCACCAGATCCAAAGGAAATATATAAATGACTCTGCCTGCAATCCCCATACCCGAAGACAGCCCCATCTCGGGGGTCCCGGCCTCTGAGTCTTTTACAGCTGAAGAAATTGGATCTTGCGCCTACGATTGATGGATATGTAATGCTTGGAACAACGGAAAGGAACCTCCAAGCACTATCCCCGGATTCCCGGAGCAATTTCCTAGATCTGGAGGTGCTACTACTGTCCCCATTAGCCACCCTAACACTCCATTAGGGCAACCTACTATAACTGCTCATTTCTTCGGAACACCTTTTGAGGTTCACCCCCAGGTGTTCCCGTTTGGACCTACTCCCAATATCTTCACGGCACCACCATACTCCGCAACCACACAACAATCGCTACCCAAGCATGTTTTTGACCCTTCAGTCTTCACATTCCAAAATCCCGTCTTCCAGGCTGACCCTCCTTATTATCCTCAATATACTAACTCTCAGCAGCCACCATACGAGCTTACACCGGGGCAGGACAAAACCCCCCAAAGCCCCAGATCAGGATGAGATGGCAAAGAGAATGAGAAGCCTCGAGCAAAGTTTAAAAAATATGCAAGGCTTGAACGGGTAAAAGAGTGTCTCCTATACAGACCTATGTATGTTCCCGCATGTACACTTGCCGTCAGGGTTCAAAACACCAAAATTTGAGAAGTATGACGGGCACGGTGACACTATTGCTCACCTGAAGAAGTATTGCAATCAGTTACGTGGGGCCGGTGGTAAAAAAGAATTGTTGATGGCATATTTCGGGGAAAGCTTAATTGGTATCGCTTCAGAGTGGTATATGGATCAGGATGTCTTGCATTGGCATATTTGGGATGATCTCGCTAGAGACTTTGTTTGACAATTTCAGTACAACATAGATATTACGCCAGACAGGAACTCTTTTGTAAATCTAAAGAAAAGGCCCTCAGAAAATTTTCGTGAGTATGCAATTAAGTGGCGCGAACAGGCGTCAAGAGTGAAGCCTCCAATGGATGAGGTAGAGATGGTCACTGTTTTGCTACAAGCCCAGGAAGTAGACTACTTTCAGAATACGATGTCCACCATGGGTAAGCCTTTCACAGAAGCAATAAAAATCGGAGAGATGGTAGAGAATGGGCTAAAAACGGGCAGAATCTTGAGCCAGTCGGCCATAAGAGCAACCTCCCAAGCCATTCAAGGCGGGTCTGTAGGAATGGCCAAAGGCAAAAAGAAAGAAGAAACAGTTATGGCAGCATCGGAAGGAAGAAGATATCGGGCTCCAAGACCCGTATTCTCTGAAAGAACCCCTGATCCATTACTATCCTCACACTGATATGACTTATACTCCCCCACCTTGTACGGTCATGAATGCTCAACCTTTTGGCGGACCGCAACCACAAGCTAACTGAAATCCACCTCCATTCCAAAGAAACCAGCCTCTTTAGCAGAACCAATATAATCCCCGACAACCACAAAATAACTTCCGCCCTCGGGAACCACCTAGACGACCAAATTTTACACCAATTGGTGAAACCTGCTCCAGTTTGTTCCTGAAGGTCGTCCAGAAGAATCTGTTGCAACCTATCCCCCAAAACAGGTAGAACCCAAAATCTCCAGCCTATTAACGGGGTGTTCGCTTTGCCTATCATTCAGGAGCTGAAGGGCATAGTACTGACAACTGATGGACATTGAAGAAAGCTGTGGAAGATTTGATGAACAAGGAAAAATAGTGTTGAGGGATGAAGAAGCCCCGAATGTGACCAATAACCCGTTGTCCGTTCACAACAATAGGCCGGTAATCGGTATGATTTGTGAAGATAGGGAATTTGATCTAACCCTGAAAGCCATAATTGCTATTGCTGATGCGGAAAGGAAGCCCAGGGCAGCCCCGAAGCAGGAAAAAGGGGACAAGAAGAATAAAATTGTCAAAACTGAGCCTGAAAAGAAAATTGAGACAAAAGCAGAGTCGGTGCCTCCTAAACATGGGGTTCTTTATGTTCCGTGAGTTCGCCAAGAGAAATCACTAGTTGTGAGTACTCCGAGGAAGTTTGAAGTGAAGAAGAGGACACAAATGTATGTGCCGAAAGGGGCCTATGTGGTGCTGGGGACAATTAAACCGCCTCGGCTGTGTGAACTAGTGGTAATTAGACGCGTAACACAGAAGCCCATGACCGACCCCTCTGCAGTGTCGTGGAACTACCAACAAATAGCAGTTAGATACAAAGGAAAGGAAATTTCGGGAGAACTTCCAGGAACAGTCCCTGTTGAAAAATTTTCAAATGTACAGGAGATAAACAACGCCACACGAAAGCGCTTTCCATCTAAGAAGCCGGTGAGTGCTGAAGAAGTAGAGGCCTTTTTCCAGAAAATGAAGATGCATGATTATGAAATAGTGGACCAATTGAGGAAGTGTCCTGAGCAAGTGTCACTGTTGTCATTGGTAACAAAATCCACCAAACATCAGAAGATCCTTATGAAAACCTTGAATGAGGCGTATGTGCCAGTTGAAACGTTTGTCGAATAACTTGAAAGAATGGCAGAAAGATTCTTCGCCACCAACCAACTCTCTTTCAATAAAAATGATTTGCCTCCAAAGGGAGCTGCCCACAACAAAGCCTTGCACCTGACTGTCAAATGTGAGGGTTACTACATCAAGCGAGTCATGGTGGATGGAGGCTCAGGGGTTGACATCTGCCCACTCTCCACGTTGCAAAGAATGGAAATCGGGACAGGAGGGATTAGTCTGAATAATGTTTGTGTAAGAGCTTTTGATGGTGTTAAGAAGGATACCATCGGTGAAATTGATTTGATATTGACCATAGGCCCGGTGGATTTTGAGGTAACCTTCCAGGTGTTGGACATGGATACATCCTACAACTTCCTTCTGGGATGGCCCTGGATCCATGCTGCAGGAGCCGTGCCCTCCACCCTCCACCAGATGGTGAAATTTGAGCATGAAGATCAAGAGATCGTGGTCCACAGAGAAGATGAGCAGTCTATTTATCATGACCCATCTATCCCATGCTTGGAGGCGAGGGAAGGAAGTGAGCATATTGTCTATCAAGCATTCAAAATTATGGTAGCTGACCAGTACAAGGAGGGAAATCTGTGCCCCTAGCCTTTCCTATCTAATGTTTCAATCATGGTGGCCAAAGAAATGATTAGACACGATTTCAAACCAGAAAAAGGGTTGGGAAAAGCTTTGCAAAGAATATCTGAGCCAGTAACTCTACCTACAGCAGAGAAGTATTTCGGGATAGGCTTCCACCCTACTCCAGATGATGAGAAATGGGCTGAGGAAAGAAAAAAGGAAGGATGGGTTCTGCCACAACCATTGCCACACCTCTATGATTCTTTTTTCAATCCTAAGCATGGCGAAGAAGAGGACGATGAGGTGTTCATGGCTGAGGAAATCGAAGATATATGTGGATCTATGAGGCAAATGCTTTATGAAACCAACATGGTTCAGCTAGGGGAGGGTACTAGCACCGCTGAGGTGCTCTACATGGGACCAGATGCTAAACTCCAAAATTGGAAGTCTACACCATTCCCGATCAGGCAGGAGTCCCAGTAGACTAGCCCTGTCACCTTTTATGCATCTCGAGTTATTTCAGGGTGTAACTCAGATGTTTCTTTTAGTTTCTTGTCTTTTGAAATCATGAATGTAGACCCTGTTATCTTTCCAAATTCCAAGAAATGAAATCAATATTTCATCGTCCATCTTCTCTTTATTCTTTATGATCTTTGTTATTTTTTCCCTTTTCATCTTTTCTTTTCAGTTATAATAATGCGGCTTTAAATAACATGACATGCTTGCGAACTTCATGCCCAGACTCAAACATACTGTCTAACTGTGAAATAATGAATCAAGAACCGGAATATGATGAAGAAGAGGCTTTTAGGGAAATAAATCGAGAATTGGAACAATTTGAGAACAAACCTAAGCCAAATCTGAATGACACTGAACCGGTTAATTTGGGAACTGCCGAAGAAATAAGGGAAACCAAATTAAGCATTCACACGGATGAGAAAACTTGAGATGCAATAATCCAACTCCTGTTTGAGTTTAAAGATGTGTTTGCTTGGTCGTATGACGACATGCCAGGATTGAGTGTGGATCTAGTGGTGCATAAATTACCGATTTATCCTGATTGTCCTCCAGTGCAGCAAAAGCAAAGAAAGTTGAAAACTAATATCAGTGATAAGATCAAAGAAGAAATCTAAAAACAACTGAAGGCAGGGGTAATCCGAGTGGTCCGATATACTACATGGCTAGCCAATGTGGTTCCAGTTCCAAAGAAAGATGGGAAAAGTCGGGTGTGTGTGGACTATCGAGATTTGAACAGGGCAAGTCCCAAAGACAATCTCCCTTTGCCCAACATCCACATCCTTGTTGATAACTGCGCTAAACATGAAATACAGTCCTTCTTGGATTATTACACAGGATATCACCAGGTGTTGATGGATGAAGAAGATGCCGAGAAGACAGCTTTCACCACACCCTGGGGCACATACTGTTATTGGGTCATGCCATTTGGGCTGAAGAATGTCGGTGCAACCTATATGAGAGCCATGACTGCCATTTTCCACGACATGATGCATCAAGAGATAGAGGTGTATGTGGATGATGTAATCATTAAGTCCCGAACTCAAAGTGACCATGTGCGAGATTTGAGAAAGTTCTTTGAACGGTTGCGCAAGTATGATTTGAAGATGAATCCGGCTAAATGCACCTTTGGAGTCCCATCAGGCAAGCTCCTGGGTTTCATAGTTAGCAGGAGAGGTATCGAGTTAGAACCAACAAAGATAAAAGTTATTCGAGATCTACCTCCTTCGAAAACTAAGAAGGACGTGATGAGTTTATTGAGCAGGTTAAATTATATTAGTCGGTTCATTGTGCAGCTGACTACCACATGTGAGCCCATATTCAAATTGTTGAAGAAAGATGCAGAAATCAAATGCACATCTGAATGTCAAGAGGCTTTTGACAAAATCAAGGAATATCTATCAAATACTCCAGTGTTGGTCCCACCGGAGCCTGGGCGACCTCTCTTCTTGTATTTGACAGTGTTGGAAAATTCGTTTGGCTGTGTTCTTGGGCAGTATGATATAACCAGCAAGAAAGAGCAGGCAATTTACTATCTGAGCAAGAAGTTCACTAGCTACGAAGCCAAATACAATTTGTTGGAGAGAAAATGATGTGCTCTGACGTGGGTCGCTCAAAAGTTGAGACACTATCTTCAAGCCCACACTACCTATCTCATAACCAGGTTGGATCCTTTGAAGTACATATTCCAGAAACCGATGCCCACTAGGAGACTGGAAAAATGGCAAATCTTTCTCACTGAATTTGATATAGTCTACGTCACTCGCACGACAATGAAAGCCCAGGCGTTGGCAGATCATTTGGCTAAAAACCCGGTTGATGAGGAATACCAACCATTGAGCACGTACTTCCCAGATGAAGAGGTTAATTTGGTAGAAGCCATCTCGGAGGACACTCGCGCATGGAAAATGTTCTTTGACGGAGCAGTAAATGCAAAAGTTATAGGCATTTGGGCAATCTTGATATCACCCAATGCTCAGCATTACCCAGATACAGCTAGGCTCCGATTTTTCTGCACAAACAATACAACGGAGTATGAAGCTTGCATCATGGGCATGAATATGGCAATTGACCAAGATGTTGAAGATTTATTGATCATGGGGGATTCTGATTTAATTATCCGGCAAGCCCAAGGAGAGTGGGAGACTCGAGATGTTAAGCTCATTCCCTATCGGCAACATATGGAGGATCTCACCAAACGCTTCAAGTCGATAGAGTTCAGGTACGTTCCTCGGTGTCACAATGAACTAGCCGATGCACTCGCCACTCTAGCATTAATGCTGCCTTACCCGGGAATTACTCATATTGATCCTCTGGAGATTCAAATCAAAGAAAAGCACGGGTATTGTAACGCGGTCGAGGCGGCACCCAGCATTCAGCCCTGGTATCATGATATCAAAAAATTTCTGAAAACACGAGAATACCCCGAGCAAGCCACTGGAGATCAAAAGAGAACCATTAGACGGTATGCGGGTGGTTTTTTCTTAAGCGGTGATGTCTTGTACAAAAGGACCCCGGACCTCAATTTTCTAAGATCTGTTGATGCCGAGGAAGTCGGAAGAATCATGCATGAAGTACACCCAGGAGTATGTGGACCTCATATAAATGGTTATGTGTTGGCAAAGAAAATTCTGCGAGCGGGGTATTACTGGATAACCATGGAAAAGGATTGCTTCAACTTTGTTCGGAAATGCCATCAATGTCAGGTACACGGTGATCTGATTCATGCACCTCCAACAGAGCTTCATCCAATGTCAGTACCTTGGCCGTTTGTTGCTTGGGGTATGGATGTCATTGGGCCAATCGAGCTGAAAGCTTTAAATGGGCATAGATTCATATTAGTTGCAATCGATTACTTCACAAAATGGGTTGAAGCCATCACACTCAAGTCAGTCACTAAGAAAGCTGTGGTAGACTTTGTGCATTCCAATCTCATTTGCCGCTTTGGCATCCCTGCAACTATCATTACCGACAATGCTGCAAACTTGAACAGTCGTCTAATAGGAGAGGTATGTGAACAATTCAAGATAACGCATAGAAACTCTACTCCCTATCGGCCAAAAGCCAATGGTGCCGTTGAAGCAGCAAATAAGAACATCAAGAAGATTTTGAGAAAGATGATTCAAAGCTCCAGGCAATGGCATGAAAAGCTGCCTTTTGCATTACTCAGGTATCGTACCACAGTGCGTACATCAATCGGAGCGACCTTGTACTTGTTGGTTTATGGAACTGAAGCTGTCATACCTGCAGGAGTAGAAATACCTTCACTTTGCATAATTGTTGAAGCGGAAATCGAGGACAGTGAGTGGGTTAATACCCAACTGGAATAGTTGTCATTAATTGATAAAAAACGGCTTGTTGGATTTTGTCATGGGTAGTTGTACCAACAAAGAATGGCCCGTACCTATAACAAGATAGTGCTTCCCAGGAATTTTGAAGTAGGACAACTCGTGCTCAGATGCATTCTCCCCCATCACCAGGAAGCAAAATAAAAGTTTGCTCCTAATTGGAAGGGTCCATACATAATCCGAAAGATATTGCCAAGAGGAGCACTATGTCTGGGAGACATCGAAGGAAATGACCCTAAAACAGTAGCCAATGCAGATGCAGTAAAAAGGTACTATGTCTAGACCACCTGCGGTGATGGCTTTTGTGTAATTGAGATGACGAAGGCTTTCCTTCCCGCCACCCCAAATACTATCAATCCTTCGTAAACCCTTTGAGCCAGTTCTGTTTCTTTGGCTACCCTCTTTAGAATCCGAAAGTACAAAAGAAAAGAAAAAGAAAATAAAAGAAAAGAAAAAGAAAAGAAAAAAAAGAAAAAGAAACAAAAAGAAACAAAAAAAAAAGAAAAGAAAAGAAAAACAAAACAAAAACAAAAACAAAAACAACAATTATTTGCTTGAACTACGTTTGACTTGATTCCGAAAGGATACGTAGACAGCCTCTCGCTGAGGTTCAGTCACACCAAAACAAAAATTCCAATTTCCCCAAAAGATGAAATTGGGGCAGATGATATAATGGTTCGGCCATGAATCAGCCGAAATGGTTCCAAAGTTGTAGTTCCGCCCAAAATCCTTTTTACCCCAAAGACCTCATCCAAGTCCTTTCGATCAATTGTTAAAGGCAGGGAAGCAGAAAACGTCATTGTTGGAATCTGACACAATGCAAATTGAGAGAAATAAAATAAGAGAGTCTTATCGGTGAAAACCTTCGGGCACCATAAGGATATAGTGAGTGGAGAAACTGAAAATGAGAGAGTCCACTTAGTGAAAACTCGCAAAGAGCACTATCGGGCAACGGTGAGAAGAGAAATGAGAGAGGTCGATAGGCGAAAACCCACAAAGGGTGCTGTCGGCCGAAAAGAAGACATCTCATCACTAAAAGAGTCTAGCAAGGTTCCTTGGTTTTGAAATGCGGATCAATGGGTTCACGGGAATCTGGAAAGTTTGTATGTGTTAGGCGTCTAGTCCAAGAAGCATGTCATGTTCATTTGAAGCCTGCATGCACCCCAGATAAGTCCTCCTCTTCCCACGAAAGGGACGTTTCTATTTAAAATCATATGCTTGCCTTTTGCATACTTTTTCTTTGAATCCCTTTTGGCTTAACTCTGATTCGATAACTAGTACAAAGAATAGGTGGCAGGACTGGCTTCACAAAGCTCCGCCTGGTCAGAGTCGAAGAAAATGCCCAGCCTTAGCGAGTGCGTTAGTCCAATCCCGATTGAACATAGTGATTGATGCTTTCAAAGTAAAGACATTTGAAAAAAAAGAAAGTCAAAGGCAAAGGTCCTAAGGGCAGAATAAAGTGAAAAGGCCAGAGCCCACACGGGCGAGTTATAATGAAACCCTGAGAGTTGAACCCGGTCGGTTTGAAACGAGATTCACCTTCAAGGCCAACAAGCAGCAAAGTTCTCAACAAAAATGGGGTCGGGATCAAGCAATTGGATCGATCAAGGCCATAAAACCAACCACTGTTTCAAACTAACAGATTGTTCTTTGTTGAAAATAGGTCTTATTCAGAGCAACCGTGTAAGATGAAGGTGCAACCCAAAAAGAAATGAAATGTGCAAGTGCTGAAACAGCTTTGCAGCAGGAAAACGATCAAAAAGGAAGTTTCCCCAAAATTCTTTCATGCTTTTTGCTAAATAAAAAGGAAAACATATAAAAAAATAAGAAGAAGAAAAGAAATGAAAATTAAAAGCCCAAAAGAAAAACAAATCATGGTAGCAAGGAGGTTTTTTTCAAATCCCGGCCAAAAGAGGATCTCCCTGGCATAACCCAAGGAGCTTTTTCTTTCCATATCCTGGCCAAAAAACTGAGGATCTCCCTGGCATAACCTAAGGAGCTTTTTCTTTCCAAATCCCGGCCAAAAAACTGAGGATTTCCCTGGCATAACCCAAGGAGCTTTTTCTTTCCAAATCCCGGCCAAAAAATTGAGGATCTCCCTGGCATAACCCGAGGAGCTTTTTCTTTTCAAATCCCAGCCAAAAAACCGAGGATCTCCCTGGCACAGCCCAAGGAGCTTTTTTCTTTCCAAATCCTGGCCAAAAACTGAGGATCTCTCTGGCATAACCCAGGGAGCTTTTTCTTTCTAAATCCCGCAAAACCCGAGGATCTTTTTTCTTTCTGTCCCGGCATAAACCGAGACCCCTTTTCTTTTCCCTACACTTCCCGATCATTTTTCAGCATAACCCGGATCCATTCACAAGGATACACAATGCTGATTTGATTGCTTAGATATGTGTCACAACAAACTCACGAAATTTTCCTAGTAAAAACTGGGGCAGAAAATTTCGTTCGTTTGTTTGTTCTGGTATCTTAAGCAGGTCGACCTCAAGACATAAGGTACGAGGTGACCGATGGAATGAGTCTCAATCCAGAGTCAAGAAAAGAAGAAAATAACAAAAAAGAAATGAATTCAAATGTGGAGCAAACAAGGATGAAGATTGCTCGAAATCTGATAGAAGTCACAAGCTCCGCTGATCCTATTTGACCCAATGCTACATGAAGAAATAAACACCTACAACTTGCGAGCATCAAGATTCGGATCGAAGTCCACAGCTAAGACTCAAGATCAAGTTTCAAAAGAATTATAGATAGGAATCTTGTAACTCATAGTTGATAGGCATTGCTAGCTTAGCTTTGATTTTCCTTTTGGTGTAATAAGGAGGTCAGCAAGTAGTAGCAGCAGCAACAGTAGTGAAATCACAGCTCCTGGTAGTCCCAGCTACAAAACCTTCTAGAACTACACTGACCTGATTCCTTTATAGCCAAGGATATGTAGGCAACCTTTGAAGCAGGGTTCGGTCAGATGGTTTTCAAAATGCTTCTCATGCAGTGCCGAGAAGGCAAAAATCCTTCATGATGCTCATCTATCTTTGCCTGAAAACCCTTCGTGTCTTCGAGCAAAGAGGGGCAGCTATGAGCATGTGATTTTTGCCACGCTTAAACTACTCCTATAAAATTCCTTAGAATTAGGATTTTTCTTTATTATTTGAATTTTTAGGAATAAATTGCATGATTTTTTGTTTGTTTGCATTTTTATGTGCATTTCACTTGATATAATTCCAAAAATACAAAATAGTATGCATTTTAATATTACAAAAAATAAAGAAAATAATAAAAATGGTTATTTGCATTTTTAGAATTCGTCTTAAGTTAGAAACTAGTTAATTTTGGAATTTTTAATTAGTTAATTTTAGAGTCAATTTGGGTATTTTATTTTTATCTTACATTTTATAAAATCAAAAGATTAAAAAAAATATAAAAAAATAAAATAAATTAGAATATAAAAGAAAAGAAGGAAAAATGAACAAATAGAATAAAGAGGGTCAAATATGCTGGCCATGTTTGGGCTATTTTTATTGAAAAATCCCAGCCCAAAACTCCCAAAATCGGACCAACTGACCATGCCCAATCCCAAAATACCCGGTCCAGTCCCCCCNCTTTTCCACCATCTAACGGACCGTAAACTTCCCAAATTTTACATAAAACTGTCTAAAAAAACTAGAAACCCTAGAGACCATTACCCCTTCCTCGTACCCCCTGTAACCCCACCGTCTCCGCCACTCCTCCGACGTCCGCCGCCGGCCAAAAATCACCGCCGGCGGCGGCGAAGCTCCAATGACACCCAAATTTACATCTTTTAATCGCCTTCATCTCCTCTTTCCAAAGCTTCAAAAGTCATTTGATCTGCTCGAATAATCAAATCTGTGGATGCCGCCCACGGCGGCACCACCACCAAACGGCCCCAAATTTACACCACATAACCTCATCATCTCCCTCTTTACAAATCCATGGCCTGTTTCCTTCGAATACTCACCAAAATCCTCGAATTTCAAATCAAAAATCCAGCCTAAACCCTAAGTCCACCAAATCTCACAAAATTGACATCGTATAATCTGCTCATTTTCCTCGTTCCTAATCCATCATTAGTGGACTTCAAATCTCGCTCAAGGTGTTCGAATTTAGATCTCAAAAGTGACAGAACCCTAGGACGCCATGGGTAAGTTTTCTTTGTTATTCGAATTGGTTTACCCTCCACCACTATTATTCCTTCTTGGTTAATCAATTTAGGACTCTATCTTTGTTTTGGTATTATCTTTTTTTTTGGTTTGTTTATTTGGTTCTTATCTGCTCGTGCTTCATCCTCTGCTAATCAATAGTAATTTATCAATTTTTGCTATGTCTGAGTTGTTTATCATTATATTCAAGATTCGAGCATGTTCAGTATTATAGGGTCCAGTTTAAGCTTTTGCTGGTTTGTTAATCTTCTTCATGCAAATTGATATTGTTCTATGTTTTCATGTATGATTTAATTCTGTTCTGTTTTTTCTAATTGGTTTGATTTTGTGGTTGGTTCAATTAGTCGATCCATGATTGTTTACTGCAATTTGATTTTAGATCTAATTTCATGATTAGTTAATCTGTCCAGTTAGTTTGACTTTAGGGTCTGTTTGACTGTAAATAATTGGTTCTAGCCTTGATTGATTAACCATAGTTAAGTAGACTATTTGGTTATAGCTGGTAGATTTTAACTAGGGTTAGTCTAGGGTAGTTTGGGCATCTAAAATGGGTGAGTTTGTTAAGGCTCAGTAATTTCAGAATAGAAGTGAGGGTAACATAGGTATTCCATGGGTAGAAAACAAAGCTAGATTATCCTAGGTCCTTCTAGAAAGGGGCCTTAGTGTAAGTTTCTGCGTTCTTACTGCAGTAACTTGGGCCACAAGCCACAAATTCAGGAGTTAATCACTAAATTCTGAAATAAAGGGGGGGGGGGA
>MU690414.1:94659-118098 GCA_026770625.1 Nicotiana glauca
CCCCCCCCCCCAATACATATTTTCTACAAGCTTAAGCTCTAAAATTTGAATTTCAAATTCAAATACTCAAATCTGAAGTCCTACAGTTCAAAAATACTTCTCTTAGATCTGAATTCCTTCCCAAAAAACCAAAAATAATACTGTTTGTTGAAGTTTCCTTGTAATACTTTCAGAAATCCAAATCTCAGTTAGAATTTTGCTCATTTGATATCCAAAATGGCTTGAATTGTCCTGTTTTGCAATAATTGAAGTTTTAAAGCTTCTGGAGTCGTTTTCAAGTCGAAATCTGGCTTATTCAGTTAGGATTTTGGTCGTTTACTAGTTATTAACTGTTGGAGATTTTTTGACATTGTTTCTGGGGCTCGAGATTGGTGTTAACTTGATAATTCACTGCTGAATTGCTTGCTGTTCTGCCCTGTTTAAGCTGATTCCTCGCCTCTACTTTGTTTCAATTCCAGGTATTCTTCATTCTCAAGAGATATGTGAAGAACTAAATCACTGGTTTTATCCAAACTATAGAAGAAATGACACATTGCTTGCATATTTTTCCTATTAGTTCACTTTTGTATATGTTGGATCGAGTGTAAAATTATGTATTAGCACTATTTGGAATGTAAATAATCTGAACATTTTATCATTTGTACCTAATTAGACTATTAAACTCTAGATTGATTGCATGTTGTTTCATTAGTTTTGTTTAGTATAGATTAATTTCTGAAATGGATAAATGCTGCTAGAGTTAAAGTATTCATAACATGCTCTAGATTAAGTCACACATGAAGAGGTGAAGTGTTGTGATTCATTTGATGAAGATTAGATTGGTTGTAATAGCTTGCTGAAAATTAAAAATGCAGGTCTGTGTAATACATGATGTTGTTAAGCCTTACCTAGATATTCAGAGATATGAACGGGTAGGAAGTAATCAATATTTTTGGATCAGCTAATTTGTTGAGTGTTAATATGTGACTCTCAAATAAATAATGGTATTACACATAAATAATAGAAAATATGAAATAGTCAATATACAAATAATACCTTGTTAACCATTACGTGATTAGCTGAATATGACCTCTGGAATTGTTTAACTGTTGTTATGTTCAGCACATTGGGCTACACGAGTGAAACAAGTAAGAAGGCAAGTCAAGGCAGGCCCAAGTCGATTGGTATACCTTAATGGTTGGACTTTAGGGCCTGACTTCTTCAGGTTGAGCCCAAGTGCTTAGCTCACATCTTAGGTCGTGACTTATGGACCTGTAATATGGCAGATTTACAGATTGGATCTTAGGCCCAAAAATGCTAAAATAAAAAATCCTTTAAATTATATTAGGAATATGGGGATTGATTTGCAAATATAAATTTAGGTTCTCAAGTTAAGTAACGGGTTCATTAGGAGAGTTTCCCTTTTGTTTGAATTCGGACTTGAACCCGAGACCCGAATTTATAAATGTAAATTAATTAGGCCCTTTTAGAGACAAAAAATAAATAGAGAATCGTAGTTTGCTTTAGTTTGGCCTTTAAATAATAAAGTGAGATGAGCCTTGACGAACAAAATGCAAAAAGTGCAGGGCCCTCATTAAATGCTTAATTAAAAATACTTAGAATTCGGGGCGTGCCGTTTAGCGAATTTCACGGCCTTCCGCAAAGATAATAACCCGTTAGTCGCTTTAGGCGCGCTTTTAATAACTTTACCTTCTTAAATATAGGTGTGCATTTCATGCAACCCAAATCCAAATCCAAAAATTGTTGAATAAAAATGTGTCGAGGATCCAGGTTCATTTCATGTGACGTGATCCAAAAACATATTTTTAAACGACGTTCACTTTCTTAAAAATTAACTAAAAGCGGTAAATAATTCTAAAATTGCACTGTAGGTTTGGACATGTATAAAAATTAGATGTTTAGCCATTTAAAATAATTTAAGCGACTGTGCTAGATCCACGGGATTCGGGGGTGCCTAACACCTTCCCTCGGGTCAACAGAATTCCTTATTTAGAATTTCTGGTTCGCAGACTCCAATTGGAAAGTCGACAATTTTTCTCGATTTGGGATTTAAGTTAAACCGGTGACTTGGGACACCAAAAGCCCATCCTTTCCCAAGTGGCGACTCTAAAAAAAATAAATAAATAATCCCATTTGAATAATATCACTTTAAATGAAAAAACTCCCTTAGACATTATCCTTCAGGGTAGGTGTGTAAAAAAGAGGTGTGACAGCTTGCCAAAAATGTTGACTGGAGTCCACTCAATTGATGTTTTAGGCAAAAATTCTCATTTTTATCAACTTTTAACATAAAAGCTTTCTAGAAATATTTCCGGATTGCACCGCAAATCGACGAGGGTAAAGACGAGATTTTTAAGACTTAGAAGTGCATAATTAAGTTCTAAAACATGAGATGACCTTTCGGTTCATCACATAAAGAAATAAGATCTAATAAAGAAATAAAGAAAGAAGAGTAAGAGTATTTTTTTGAGAAAGATTATACACTTTAAATACATATTAGAAATTCTATATGCACTATATATACACTTTATACACAAAATTGTATGAACATTGAATGTGTATAAATAGTGTATATGCATTATATCGGTGTAGATACACCTTTCATACAAATGCGAACACATAATATATACACATATATACTATGTTGTCAATACTCATCGTAGTCACCGTAATCTTTCATGTCTAGTTTTGTACAATATGTGTATAATAAATGTATAATAATCTTATTATCAATGTATAATGTGTACACATTGATTATACATATATTATAACCTGATTACAACATATAAATAAAGGAGTACTGATGGTAATGAAGGACAACAAACTTGGCCGAAAAAGTTTTTCTCCGGTAATGGCTATTTTATATTCTTCATCTCTCATCTTCTCGTAAAATTCATGCAAAAAAGTTTCATGCATTACCATATATGAAAGTGGACAAAAAGCGAAGAAGGAGATAATCACCACCAGACTTTGGCTAGAAATTACTCAAAGAAGATAGATATTTTTGAATCTAAGTGGAAAAAAAGGCAGGATATTGGTGTCGCTATAATGGAAGAGAAGAAAAGAAAAAAGGGAAAAAGGAGGAAGTGAAGAAAGGAGAAAATAAGAAGAGAGGGTAAAGACGAAATTCACTGGTAGGTTGAAGAAGGGACTATCTGTACACGGGTAAAATCGGGGATAATATGTGCCCCGATTTTCCGGTGAAGAAAATAGAAGAAGGGCATAGGCGCATGAGATTGAAATCGAGGTAGAGAGCCCTTCGTATCGAGATCCACAAAAGGTGAACGATATTCTCATTATCGGGTATGATAAAGAAATGCGCCCCAGACCCAGAATGAGTTCTAAGATCTCGAGAAACACTGTAAACAATTACACATAAAGGGTAGAGGGTCGTGATATTCGCACCTAAAAGAATATCACAAGTGGATCTTGTTGATGTCGGTTATGGATCAGTAATTAACGAGATAGGCAGATTTCTACCTTTTTTAGACTTATACTAGGGATGAAACTCTACAACTATATAAATGAAAAAAATTTCTTTTGTAACATAAAAATCAAAGCAATACAAGTTTATTTAACTGTTCTGTTTTTCATTCACAACTGAGCTCGAACCAAGGGTTCAATCGATGACGAGGTCACTGTTCAATCTATGTTCGGGCTAGGCCATAACATTAAAACTTGTTTGATCATTTATTTTGTCTTTAACTCGTTAATCTAATGTTCTTGATTATTTGTGTTGAATAAAACCACATACACTTAAAATCGCATATAAAGTTAATTGTTATCCGATTCCAGGGTAAATAGTTTGTCGGCCACCGTTGGGCTAATGATAATAGTGGTGATTTGATATGAATCTCCATAACATACCCTATTTTGCACTTGTACTTTAAAGTGTTAATTTTGTTTAGCTCAAAAATGTCGATCTCTCAGTATGCCCACTTGAACGTTGATGCTGAGTTTGGCCATCATGGCAAAAATAATAGTTTGG
This sequence comes from Nicotiana glauca, assembly GCA_026770625.1. Classification (NCBI taxonomy): domain Eukaryota; kingdom Viridiplantae; phylum Streptophyta; class Magnoliopsida; order Solanales; family Solanaceae; genus Nicotiana; species Nicotiana glauca. The sequence goes on from MU690414.1 coordinate 98,648, forward strand.
TGCCTGCTCAATGAGGTGCCTTCTATTGATGATCCAAACAATGTCCCATCTACCGATACAGTCGATGCTAACTCATAAGTGGCCATTGATGTCAATTTGCTAATTCATCCCAAAAATATTGTTCGCGAGGGACCCCGATCAACAGCTAGAGAAGTGCCCGAAGGCGAAGATGTCACGACCCAATTTCCATACCCGGCCGTGATGGCGCATCTCGTGAAGACAAGGCCAGCCAACTAACTCAAATCCTCCCTTTAACAATTATTTATCATAAATGAACAGAAAGTACAACTTACTGGCGTTAAAAGCTACTAATTACAACCCGACCGGGGTGTCACAAGTCATGAACATCTAAAGAAGACTGAACACAACTACAGGGCCAATAATAATATACAAAGTAAAAATTTTGGAATCAAAGGACAAAGTACGGTGCCGCGAACGCCGGCGGTGACATTGCTCAGCTACAATGGTATACCTTCAATCAGCTAATAACCCGCTATCGGGTAAACAAATACCTGCAACTGCACGCGAGGTGCAGGGAGTAAAGTGAGTACTCCAACTTAGTGAATAATAAGAGTAAATAATAACTGAGCGGCAAGAAATCACGTAAAGCACTCCATCATGCTATATAGGACAATGCAAATCTTTTGAGAAAAATAGTAAAACCGTGAAAAATCCTTTAGAAAATATCTGGCTCAGTTAAAAACCTCTTTTGAAAATATCCTTTCCAACAGTCAAGCATATGAATGCGATATCAGATAGTGCAAGTCAGCACATAAGTCAGCCCCTTGGGCACAACACTCCACCAACAAATAACACCAGGGTATTTGGTAAACAATGCACGAAGTAGCATGGATGCCAATGAAATGAGAGTGCTGAATATCATGACACGTAGTACCAATAGGAACCAATGTAAGAATGCAATGCAATGCATATGACCGCTGCGGCGCGCAGCCCGATCCATTTGGGTACCCGCGCTCACTGTGGGGGTTCAGACTCCGGAGGGGCTCCTACAGCCCAAGCGCTATATCACTGCGGTGTGCAGTCCGATCCATATAATATACTATTGCGGCGTGCAGTCCGATCCATATATATAACCCTTACACCCAGACCCTAGGCCTCACATCCCTCAGTTTATCCTCACATCTGGCCCTCGGCCCCACTCAGTCAGAACATCATCACAAGCCCCTCGGGCACTAGTAAAACAGTAGTCCTCAACCCAAATTATTATTTAAATTATCATTTAAGACTCAATCTGAGTAAAAGTGGCTGAGTTGTAAAGTAGTGGAGAAATATTATGACTGAGTTCAAGTAATAAGTCAAAACAGTGAGGAAAATAGTGAAACTAATCCCCGAAGGGTTCAAATGTTTAGCACGAAGCCCAAATATGGCAATCAGCCCAAACAACAGTGATAACAAATAAATTCCAATCAAATACGCGATAATTTAATCAATCAGGATGGACCAAGTCACAATCCCCAGCGGTGGTCTACCCCACACCCACTATTCGGCATGCAAGTCACCTCAATATAGCACTACGATGTGCAATCCGGGGTTTCAAACCCTCAGGATATCATTTACAAGTATTACTCACCTCGAACCGGTGAAATTCCTCGCTCGCGATGCCTTTGCCCCTCAAATTGGCCTCCACGCGTGTCGAATCTAACCAAAATCAGAGCGAATACATTACAATATGCCAAGGGAACAATACTCAATCGAAAACAATCAAAATATAGCAAAAAATCCTGAAACTAGCAAAACCCGAGCCCGGGCTCGCTTCTCGAAAAATTACAAAACTCACATTACTGGATTCCTCGTATCACCATGAGTCCATACATACCAAGAACTCCTAAATCCGAGCTCAAATGACCTATCAAATACCAATTTGAAATATCAAAATTCAAGCCCTAGCTTTACCTCTTTTTAATGAATTTCAACCAATTTTCATGTTAAATCTAACATAATCTCGTGTATTTAGGCCAAGGAACTTACCTCTAATCATTCTACCTTAAATCCCTCTTCAAACTGACCTCAAAGCTCTCAAAGCTTGCCCAAAAATGGTGGAAATAACGTAAGCTTCGCGGAACAAAAATGAATATCAAACCCTTCTGACTCCAGGTGTTTCCGCTTCTGCAGTCTCCACACCCGCTTCCGCGATACCGCTTCTGCGGTCATTTTCCGCTTAAGCAGAATTTTATTAAATCACCAGGGGTCACTTCGCGACTCAAATTTCTGCTTCTGCGGACTCGCTTAAGCGAAACAACTTCCGCTTCTGCGGAACTTCCCATCTCAACATTGAACTGCTTATGCGACCATTACCCCGCTTCTGCAAAACCGCTTCTGCGTTCCATTTCCACAGAAGCGAGCATACCAGATACCAGCAAACATCTGCCCCTTTCTCAACTTGAATTTCATCCCGTTAGCCATCCGAAATCACCCCGAGACCCCCGGGACCTCAATAAAAAATACCAATACATCCTAAAACATCATGCGAACTTGTTCCAATCATCAAAACACATTAAACAACACTAAAATCATCAATTCACATCGGATTCAAGCCTAAGTTCTTTCAAAAAACTTCTGAAACACGCATTCGATCAAAAACCCAACCAAACTATGTCCGAATGACCTGAAAATTTGCACACATATCCAAAATCACCCAACGAAACTACAACAACTCTCGAAATCCCATTTTGACCCTCGGATCGAAATCTCACCCATCAATCAGAATTCGCCAAAATACTAACTTCGCCAATTCAAGCCTAATTCTACTTCGGGCCTCCAAAATCAATTTCGATCGCACTCCTAAGTCACAAATCACCTCCCAAAACTAACTGAATCGCCAAAAATCACATTCGAGCCCTCTAACTCATAAGTCAACGTCCGATTGACTTTTCCAACTTAAGCCTTCCTTAAAGAGACTAAGTGCCTCATTTCTTATCAAAACCAATCCAAATCAACCCTCACACACCACATACCGATAATGAAATATCAAGATGCAATAAAAGGGAAAAAACGAAACAGTAACATATGAGACGACGGGTCGGATCGTCACAGAAGGTGATGAGGTAAGACTACGAATAATCTTTGAAATATTGCAGGCTCAATAGGCAGAAATAGCACAACCGCAGAATCAAAACCACGCCCTTAATAGGGTCGAGCCTGAACAATCTCGGGAAATCGCCCGAAAAAATGAATAAATCACCAAGAGGCCGGGTGAAGCCAAGCTCGGGGTCAATCCCCATATCATGAAAATGTTTGACGCATTAATGAAATGAGTATAGTCAGGTGAGAAAAACATTGAGGCTAATGACAAGAAGGTGAAAACATACAATTCCAGGGGCGATCAAATTCCATGATCACCCCCAATATTGAAGGGGCCTGATTCCAAAAAATTTACCCAGACACATTTTCCTCCGAGCACAGCACAGAAGCCGATCCCAAAGAGGTTTTGTCTGCCCGATATCCCCAAATACAACGGAACCACAGAACCAAATGAGCATCTGACGTCCTATACATTCGCAATCAAGGGGAACGACTTGGAAGACGATGAGATCGAGTCGGTAGCACTGAAGAAGTTTGGAGAGACTTTGTCCAAAGGAGTAACTATATTATATCACAACTTACCTCCAAATTTTATTGACTCATTTGATATACTTGCAGATGCTTTCATAAAAGCCCATGTCGGGTCCATCAAGGTCGAGACCATAAAGTCAGGCCTTTTCAAGGTTAAACAAAGAGACAACTAGATGCTCAGGTATTTTGTGTCAAGGTTCCATATGGAACGGATGGACCTACCTCTAGTTGTAGATGATTGGTCCGTTCATACATTCATTCAGGGGCTTAACCCCCAAAGCTCCTTAGCCTCTCAACAACTAAAACAAAATCTGGTAGAGTACCCGATGGTGACCTGGGCCGATGTCTACAATAGGTACCTGATATTTTAAGCGCCAATGACACACAAGAGGGGCAGTGATTTATATGGTACCCAATTTTCGCTTAACTACTCTATAGAAGAATCTGGTTCTTCTAGGTGTTCCAACTACTACTGTTTGTGGAATAATAAATACTGAAAGTAAAGTACACAGAGATTTTTACGTAGAAAACACCTAGCTCAAAAGGTGAAAAAAACCACGACCTACTACTCAGTAGGATTTTCCCAAACTTCTACTAAAATCACTAAGCCAAAACAGCATTTACAAAAACTCTTTGTAAACCTAAGGATGAACTCTAATCCCGTTGTGGCACACAGCCTCAACTGCTGCGACAACTTCAAGTTAACTCTAACTTGAAAACTCTAGGTACCTAATACAATTTCTTCTATGAATGCTGAAAGGTACAATTATAAATCACTTGCTATAATTGAACTAGAATAAAAGATAGACTCAATGGAACTGATTCTTCTATCTCGTTCAAGTAGCTTCATGAGTGCACACTCAAATCTCATATAAATTTCTTGCAAAATCACCTTGCTCTTTTTCTCTCAATTTACTTTAAATTCTGCGTATGTACAATATGTGTAAAAAGAACAATCACTGTTATTATATAGGTTAATAATCATAGTTTGATTGGGACTCAATTGCTACTCTTCTATCGCAGATGAGTTCATGATGATATCCAACTCTAACACTATCTTTATCCTTGATTGTGTTCTATTCATATAAGGAGACTTTCTCCCCTTATCTAATATGCAACCTTTTCGATCAGATCAGGAGATATTTTTGCTTGATCAATAGGACTTATCTCCTTCACGAGAATCTCACATGTGTAGGTTGATCGTGAATGTGCTTCACAAGATGAACCTGGTCCATGACTGAGTTCTTTTTGTCATTCTTCAAAACTTCACCTGTTCTTGGGCTAACAAATTTCCCCTTTTTGATGATGATAAACTCTGTGCTTTTTACTGATTTGGAACCTGTAAGAACTCAGCTTAACTATCAATACTAAACTTAGAAAATTCACTTATCATCAAGGACCAGGTTAATTAGGTTATAAACATCACTTATTTCAGAATGTGTAAAGAACAATGTCTCTTCCCCCTTTTGGCATCATCGAAAAGTTGCATACAAAGTATGATTTCTAGATTTTAATAGGTACACATGGCCAGTGGGGCAACTACAAGTGCAATCATGGTGCAATCATCAGTAATCAAACAAACATATTTAAACTATCAAGGACAAATTAATCATTGAACAAGAGCAAAGCAGTAGTTATCATTTATAGAGATATGTTGCCACCTACAATCCACAAAAAGAAAGAAAAACATTCAAACCATGAGCAAGAAACATAAAGATAGAAAAATCCATAATCCAGGTCACTGGGGTACTAAACAAGTTCAGGAGACATGATATAGGAGTCCTAAGGCTTGGTGGAACTAGAGGGTTGGGATTGGGTTTGGAGAAGATTCAGCATGTTCTGAAGAATTCCATCATTCTTCTCCTTTTCTTTGGCAAGCTCAGATCTGAGACTATCCCTCTCAGCTTCCACTTCAACCACACGTGCCTTGAGCCTAGCTATTTCAGTATCCTTGGCTGCACATTCCTGAACCAGACTCCAAACCTTGTTGTTGATGGGTGTCTTCTGGGATGAACCAAGTTCATTTGGGATGGCATTGACTGGATAGTCACAAGCAAGCAGAGTATTGATGCCAAAGTCTTACTTGCTCAAAGCTATTTCCCATTTCTTCAGAGGCACATTCAGCCTGTCTAGAACTGTGGTTAGAATAAAGCCATATGGAGTAGCATGAGCCTTGGAGCCATTTATGACCCTGTCTAGCAGCTTGATAATGAAAGCAATTCACATCCTCTGAATCACAAAATCTCCTACTAATTTCAAGGGTAGTAGGGAGGGAGTCCAGAAAGGGCCATCTTTGCCTTGTATAGTCATCAAACCCTTGAGAGGGTATGTCCAGGATCTCTCCAAATTTCTGTGCATCAAACTGCACTTGGACTCCTTTTACCAGGCTGCAAACAATACCTTCCTTGACCACAACATTTACCATAAATTCAATCAGTTCATTCCTGGCTAGCCTACCATCCATCTGAAGGACCATGTCCTTCCACCCCTCAGCAGCTAAAGCATCCACCAACCTCATTATTCCTGGTTCCACCAAGTTCTTCAACAGTTTACCCTTCAAAAATTTTCTTCTGCCAAACATGGAAAGCTGGTCCTGTCCCTTCTCAGAATCATTTTCTTCTTATTCTCCACTCCAGTCTTCATCATCAGAAATTCTTGATTGTTTGTTTTTCCCTGCAGATCATGTCCTCTTGGCTAGTGAAGGTTCAACAGCCTCAGACACAGAGGAAGACTTCTTGGAGGAAATCTTGGGGTTTTTGGGCTTGGGGGTAGGAACCTCCACTGATGTACCCCTTTCTTGATGGACAAGTTCCATCTCCCCTTCGTCAACAGCCTCAGAGGATTCTGCAATCTTTCTCTTTCCTTTATCCATTTTCTTTTTCTTACTTGCAGCCAAAGCCTTTTATAACTCATCTTCACTCTGTTACACCCTGCTTCTTGTGGCTCTACCCTTTAGCAATGAAGAAGCATCAGGTGTTGGGGATGAAGCCTTTCTTTTGTTGGAAGGCTTAGGAACATTGTGGGTTTTTGTTATGGGAGTTATGCATTTCTTTGGGTCATAGCTTGCCGCAAACTTCTTCAGCAAGTCTGCTAGAGTCTCTTCAGTAGATAAAATAGGTTCATCTTTTTGTGTGCTCAGATGAACCAATCCCGTAGCAGCTTCCCCAGAACCACTTCCCCCTAACTTCATGCCACTCTGTTCTACCATTTCATGTTCAACACCACAAATAGCAGGCACTACTCTTTTCCCAATTCCCCTCTCTTCACCACTTGCACCCTCTCTCTCTTTTTCTTTTTCTAAATTCTTTTTACCTCCACTCTTACGTATCTCAGGCAACTCAACATCCCTAATGGGTCCAACCAGAACAAACCTAGTCTCTATGTTTTCAATTGCAGATAAACTTACCTTGGAAGACAATTCTTGAGTCTTGTCACAGTCAGAAGACCCATGTCCTTCCACCTCAGTAGCTGAGTAATAGGATTCAGACTTAGAGTTGGAGTCTAAGTTTTGAGCTTTGCTTGCTTTCACTCGGTTTGCTTTCAACCTTTCATTCAATGCCTTCCTCAGAGCCAGATGCTACAGTTTTCTAGCAAGCATTTTCACCCTTCGTAGTCTAGGTTTTGGAGATGTACTGGGTAGAGTAGTTGAAGATGAATTTGAGGGAGATGGGGGTGGAGGGGTTCCAGGATTGTCTTGTGGGTTAGACATCATTGTTGGTTTCTTGAGAGAATTTGGAATTTTGGAGAAGTGGGTAAGTGAAGATGACAAAGAATTTTTGACGGTTTGGAGTTTGATGAAGGCTGGAGAAATGATATGTACTTAAAGGGAATTATACATTTAATAAGTAATGGCAGCCTTTTACAGTGGTCAATTAGAGGTCTAATCAACCTGAAATTCCAGATTTTGAATGATCGATTTGGCTTCCCTGGATTTTAGGCAATATTTACGATTTAGAGTTCTAGGCGGAAAGAACTGGTTCAATGCTAACGGGTAGAATTTTCTAGGAATTGAACAATTATAGGACTTCTGCTCATGATTGAATTATTAGTCTTTCTAATTGTGCAGAGTATAGAAAACATACCTTAGCTTTCATATGAACCCATACTGATGAACCATGCCTCAAATGCCATAATAGAAAAAATCTTTGTAAGAGATTAGCGAGTCATATAAACACATGTCACAGGAGTATACTAATTAAAGTATGAAGTTGAGTAAGGATTACTCTAGATATTTACACAAGTTCAAAATTCCTAGCCAGATTGTTTTTTCATTTTTCATAATTTTTTTCACTGTGCATTCTGAGCTGGACCTATTATGCGATCTTAATCATGCCTAATTCTAACATGTTCCTCTCAAAGTTTTCTCTACTCAGTGCTTTAGTGAAGATGTCAGCAATTTGTTTATCAGTAGCACAAAATTCTATGATGATCAATCCTTTCTCATAGTTATCTCTCAAGAAGTGGTGTCTAACATCTATGTGCTTAGTCCTCTTATGATGAATAGTGTTCTTTGTCATACTTATAGCACTAGTGTTATCACAGAATATAGGAATGCAACCAACTTTAATGCCAAAATCTACCAGCTGTTGTTTGATCCATAGCAATTGAGCACAACAAGAGGCAGCAACAACATACTCAGCCTCAGCAATGGATAAGGCCACTGAATGTTTCTTTTTAGTGGCCCATGATACAAGACATGAACCAAGAAACTGAGCCATACCTGAGGTGATTTTCCTATCCACTAGAAAACCTTCATAATCAGCATCAACATATCCTACTAGATTGAAATTACTACCTTTGGGATACCAAAGACACAGATCAATGGTGCCTTTCAAATATCTTAGTATCCTCTTGACATCAGTCAAGTGAGACTCTTTTGGATTAGCCTGAAAGCGAGCACAAAGCCCTACACTGAAAACGATGTCAGATCTGCTGGCAGTAAGATACAAAAGTGAATCAATCATACCCCTATACAACTTTTGATCAACTGATGAACCAGGTTCATCAATGTCTAATTTAGTGGCAGTTGCAATGGGGGTGTCTATTTCCTTTGATTAATCCATTTTAAACTTTTTGATAAGCTCTTTTGCATATTTTTGTTGATGGATCATGGTTCCATTTGGGCTTTATTTGATTCTGTAAGCCTAAGAAAAAGTTAAACTCTCCCATCATACTCATTTCAAACTCACTCCCCATTAATTTTTGCAAAGTCCTTACTTAGCTTATCAGTGGTGGCCCCAAAGATTATGTCATCAACATATATTTGAACCACAAGGAGATCCTTACCTTTTTCCCTTAAGAATAGGTACTGTTAATTTTACCTCTTTTATAACCATGTTCAAGCAGTAATTTGGACAGTCCTTCATACCATGCTCTAGGAGCCTTGTCTAACTTGTACATATGCTCAGGACATTCCTTGCTTTCAAACCCTGGAGGTTGTTTTACAAACACTTCTTCCTTCAGATAGCCATTCAGGAAGGCTCTTTTGACATCCATCTGATAGAGAGTGAATTCCATGTGTGTTGCAAAGGCTATGAGGAGTCTTATTGCCTCTAGTCTTGTAACTGGAGCAAAAGTCTCATCATAATTTATGCCCTCCTCTTGGCTATAACCTTGGACAACCAGCCTTGCCTTGTTTCTTGTAACTATTCCATCTCCATCAAGTTTGTTTTTGAAGACCCATTTTGTGCCAATAACTTATTTGTCCTTGGGTCTTGGAACTAGATTCCAGACTTGACTTCTCTCGAACTGATTAAGTTCATCTTGCATTGAATTCACCCAATATGCATCCTACAAAGCCTTAACAACATTTTTAGGTTCAATAAGAGGTAGAAAGGCATCAAAAGTACACAGATTCTTTAATTGTGATCTAGTTTTAACTCCAGATGTTGGTTTAGTGATTATGTTCTCAATAGGATGAGAACTTTGATACTTGTGAGATTTTGCAACCATCTGATATCTTCTAGATGTTTCTCCCATGTTCTGTTGCTGAGGAATAGGGTCATGAACAGATTCTTTTAGAGGATCAATTTCAATTCCTCTTTGATCAGTTCCCCCTGTCAGGTTGCCCTGGATGGAAGAACCTGTTCCATTACCTGCTCCTTCTTTTGGTGCCACTTTAGCCTGTGCTGAGAATTCAGTCAAATCCTTTACCAATCCAATAGCTTCATCTTCATATTCCTGTCTCTCACAAAGAATGTTAGTTTCATCAAACACTATATGCACACTTTCTTCTACACACAAAGTTCTTTTATTGAATACTTTATATGCTTTTCTATGTGAAGAATATCTTAAGAATACTCCCTCATCACTTCTGGGATAAAACTTACCTAGGGAGTCTTTTCTATTATTGTGCACAAAGAACTTGCATCAAATGCCATAAGATGGGATATATTTGGTTTTCTTCCTTTAAGAAACTCATAGGGAGTCTTCTCTACAAGAGGTCTAGTCATACATCTATTGATAATGTAACAAGAAGTATTTACTGCTTTTGACTAGAAGCTATGGGGCAGTTTACTAGAAAGAAGCATAGTCCTAGCCATGTCTTCAAGAGTCTTATTCTTTCTTTCAATTATTCCATTTTGTTGAGGAGTCCTAGGGGCAGAGAAATTATGATCTATACTGTGCTCATCACAGAATTCAGCAAACTTAGCATTTTCAAATTCAGTTCCTTGATCAGACCTTATGGATGCAAGATGATTACCTAGTTGTTTTTGAGTTTTCCTAACAAAAGCAGTAAACATGTCAAACGCTTCATCTTTAGATGTTAAGAATAGTACCTAGGTAAATCTAGAATAATCATCAACTAGCACTATCAGATATTTCTTTCCCCCTCTGCTCAAGGTTCTCATTGGACCACAGAGATCCATATGAACCAGTTCAAATGACTTGGTTGTGCTTACCATTTTCTTATTTTTGAAGGATGATCTTACCTTCTTCCCCCTTGCACAAGCCTCACAAACTTTGTCTTCCTTAAACTTGATGTTAGGTAGCCCTATCACCAAGTCCTTAGAGACTAATTTGTTTAGCTGATTCAAACTAGCATGACCAAGTCTTTTGTGCCATAGGAAGGTATCATTATCCAACACACTTAGGCATGTGAGTTCATTTTCTAAAAGAGTAGACAAATCTACAATGTAAATATTGTTCACTCTTTTTCCTTGCAAAACAATCTTGTTAGTGGTAAGGTTAATCACAAAGCATTTGGTAGAGGTGACTGCTACAAGGTTACCTCTGCCACACAGTTGGGACACACTGATCAGGCTGTATTTCAAGCAATCTATTAAGTAGACATTCTCAATGGGGTGTGATTTTGTCTTACCTACCTTTACAACCCCAATAATCTCACCTTTCTTCCCATTTCCAAAGGAGACATTACCTCCCTTTAGGTCCTCAAGTGAAAGGAACTGGTTCTTGCTTCCAGACATATGTTTTGAGCAGCCACTATCCATGTACCATATTTGGCTACTTCCCTTCACTTTGGCCTGCAAAAAGAAATCAATGGTTAGTCTTAGGAACCCAAACTAGTTTGGGTCCCTTTATATAGGCAAAGGGGTAAATCAAATTCCTTTTATCCCACCCAGGCATCCTATTTTTCTCTTGAACAAATGCTTTGTTCTTTTGACTTTGCATTACATTCATTTTTGTAATGGCCAGTCTTGCCATAGTGTGTGCAGATTTTGTTCTAAGGAAGAGTGAGGTACTTTCTTTTAGGATCCCACTTAGGTGCTTGAGTCCTATAGCCAAGTCCTCTTTTGTTGCTACTGTGATGTTCTTGTAGCCAGGAAAGTGCATCAGAAGCCTTGTTCCACTGCAAGTTCTGTCTAGTTCATGTTTTACCTTCTCTAGATCTTCTTTTAAGACTTTTATCTGCTCATCTTTCATGTACATCTCATCCTTTATTTTTCCTAAGTTTTCTTCTAGAGTGAGATGAATGTGATCACCTTTCTTCTTACCTATTCCTAGTTTCTATTTTAAGTTCTAGGACATTGGTGTCAAGTTCAAGAACCTGGTTCTTCAACTCAACATTTTTATTGTCACTCTCATTAGCCCTAGATTCTAAATTCTTGCACTTGGCTTTTAGGATTACACATTCCTTAGACAGTTTTTTCTTCTCATTGTTATTTACCTCAGACTCATCAATGAAGCCTAGCAATAGTTCAGACAACCTTTCTTTAGACAGGAATTTAATCTTGTCTTTGAGATGAAGGACACTTACCTCTTGTTCATCATCTGATTCTCCGATGACCATAATTGCTTGTTCATCTCCAGCTTTATCTTCTGAGTCCTCATCTGATGTTTCTCCCAAGTAGGAACCATAGCCTTTGTTGATCCTTTGTTCTTTTTGGGTTGAACCTATTCCTTCTTCCTATTCCTTCGTTCAGCCCTTTCCTTCTTCCACTCAATTTCCCAATGCGGACAGTTCTTGATCATGTGATCAGTCTTACCACATTTTTAGTAGCCCTCGTTGGTTTGTTTCTCCGGAGCCTTAGGTTTATTAAAGGTTGTATCTCTTGAAGAACCCTTTCCTCTCATCAGGTACTTTTTGAAATCTCTTGTGATCATGGCTACTTCATCATCCTCTAGATCTGCACCATCAGCTATTCTGAGAGCCAAACTTCTATCCTTCTTGATTGCATCCATTTTCATGATGTGCCTTCTTAGTTCATAGGCAGTGAGATTTCCAATCAATTCATCCAGCTTGAGGGTAGCAATGTTCTTTGATTCCCGAATAGCAGTGATTTTGCTTTCCCAAGTCACTAGTAAGACTCTTGTAAAAATTTTCTCAACCTTGTCTTCTTCAAGGATAATTCTCCCAAGAGATTTAAGTTCATTTGTTAGTGTTGTGAACTCTGTTTACATCACATGGATAGATTCTCCTTCCTTCATACTGAAGTTCTCATATTGAGAATATAGTAGTGTTCCAATTGATCTCTTTACTTGAGGAGTTCCTTCACGAGCCACTTGTAAAGTATCCCATATTTCTTTTGTAATAGTACAACTTTGAATCCTGATGTACTCATCTGGACCCAGTCCACGCACACGCCATTTCTTGGCCTTGGCATTCTTCTCCCATTTCTTCAAATCTTCAGCGGTGCAGTCAGCTCTTATCTTTGGCACATCCACTCCTTCCTCATTATTCTTTGTAATTTCCAAGGGACCATCAGTGACTATGTCCCAGAGTTCATAGTCCTCTCCTATGATATGATCTCTCATCATGTTCTTCCAATAGGAATAGTACTGACCATTGAAGAGTGGAGGCTTAGCAGTGGATTACCCTTCCCAATTTCCAGGTGGCTCACTCATCTTGATCTTTTCCTAAGGTGTTAGCCTCTTCAAGGATAACCCGCTCTGATACCAATTGATGTTTTAAGCGTCAATGCCACACAAGGGGAGGGGGGTGATTTGTGTGGTACCCAATTTTCACTTAACTACTCTGTAGAAGAACCTAGTACTTCTAGGTGTTCCAACTACTACTGTTTGCGGAATAATAAATACTGAAAGTAAAGAACATAAAGGATTTTACGTGGAAAACACCTGGCTCAAAAGGTAAAAAAAAAAAACCACGACCTACTACTCAGTAGGATTTTTCCAAACTTCCACTATAATCACTGAGCCAACACATCATTTACAAAAACTCTTTGTAAACCTAAGGATTAACTCTAATCCCGTTGTGGCACACAGCCTCAGCTGCTGCGACAACTTCAAGTTAACTCTAACTTGAAAACTCTAGGTACCTAATATAATTACTTTTATGAAAGCTGAAAGGTACAATTATAAATCACCTACTACAATTGAACTGGAATAAATGATAGACTCAATAGAGCTGGTTGTTCTATCTCGTTCAAGTAGCTTCAGAAGTGCACACTCAAATCTCACATAAATTGCTTGCAAAATCGCCTTTCTCTTTTGCTCTCAATTTAGTTTAACTTCTGCGCATGTGAAATAAATCTAAAAGAGAACAATCACTATTATTTAATAGGGTAGAAATCAGTTTGATTGAGACTCAATTGCCGCTCTTCTATTGCAAAGGATTTCATGATGATATCAAACTCTAACACTATCGTTATCCTTGATTGTGTTGTCTTCATATATGGAGACTTTCTCTCCTTATCTGATATGCGACCTTTTCGATCAGATAAGGAGATATTGCTGCTTGATCAGTAGGACATATCTCCTTCACATGTATCTCACATGTATAGGTTGATCGTGACTGTGCTTCACAAGATGGACCTGGTCCATGACTGAGCTCTTTTGTCATTCTTCAAAACTTCACCCGTTCTTGGGCCAACAGTACCAGTCAAAGATCACGGTTGGAGACGACCAACTAGGAGCTTATTCTAGGTCTGTTTATCCCATTAGGACCAATGATAGGTCTAAGAGAGTAGCTGATAACAAGACAAGTTCGGTCCGGGATCGGTACCAATGATACTGTACGAACCGAAGGGGAAATAGGTCCGGTTGTCACACAACAAGGAACGAGAAGAGAGGCGATCGAGAGCCCAGTAGCCGAGGTGTAATGAATAAAAATAGTTTTGATAGGACCCTCAAAAGTAGGGAAGCACTGAGATTATCATAGTATAACTTCAACGTTAATGATGTCAGCATCATGTCAGCCATCGGGCAAATAAAAAAGACCAAGTGGTCCCGACCACTGCAGTTCGACCCTACCTAAAAAGATCCTAACTTGATATTTAAGTATCACGGCACTCATGGTTAGAGGATCGAGGATTGTCGGCAGTTGAGAGAAGAAGTTTCCCGGTTATTCAACTACGGGAACCTCCGAGAATTTTTGAGTGATCAAGCCAAGAACCACTCCAGGAGCAGGGACACCAACAAACAGGTCGAACAAGAGGAGCCTCAATATGCCATCAACATGATCATCAAACGAGTCGATGTCCCCCAAGAACCAGTGATAAAGCGCACTAAAGTATCTATCAGAAGGTAAAAATGCACCCCGAATTATGTCCTAGAGGGAACCATTTCGTTCAACGACAAGGATGTAGAGGGTATCGTGCAACCTCATAATGATGCGCTGGTAATATCCGTACTTATCATTAAGTCTCGAGTTAAACATGTGTTAATTGATCCAGGTAGCTCGGCTAACATTATTAGATCAAGGGTCGTAGAGCAATTGGGGTTACAGGAACAAATCCTGCCGGAAATTCGGGTGTTGAACGGGTTTAACATGGTATGTGAGACCACTAAGGGGAGATAAACTTGATAGTAAATACCGTCAGGACGATCCAAGAAATAAAATTCCATGTGATTGAGGGGAATGGGATATAATTCTCTATTCGGAAGGTCGTGGGTTCACAACATGAGGGCGATGACCTTGACCTTATACCAAGCGTTGAAATTCCCCATACCGGGGGAAGTCAAGATGGATTATGGAGAATAGCCGGCCTGCAAAGGAGATGTTCATTGTCGACGAGGTGATCCCGATGCCCGCGGTTTCAACATAAAGGAACGTGGCGCAGACCAGGAAGGAAGAAATCAAATAGAAATCACTAATGCCACATCGACGGTCGAAGAGTTGAAGAAAGTCATATTAATCGAACACCTACCGAATTCAAAGGTATACTTGGGCACGAGGTTAATTGATAAGTGCATTTTACTTGATTTTTAAACATATAATTTCTTTGTAAAAATTCAAAAAGCTATCATATTTCTTCCGTATTTTTGTCTAAATTATGTAGGAAAGGTTAAAGAATGATTGGTCTGAAAGCGAGAAGATTACATAGGAAAAAGTAGAAAAATGGACAAGCTAAAGCGGAGTAAAATATGGTGCTGAATAAAGACATTGTATAAATGTGATCTACCATGACAAAGGACAATTGATTCACAACCAGCTACAACAAACTATTACTGATCCATAACTAACCTACAACAGAAGCTCATAACCAAGCATAACAAGGCCACAACCAGCCATGACAAGTTCATATCCAAAAGTGTATTGAAAAAATTATCATGCCTTGCCTATAAAAAGAGGCATCAACCGTAAAATCAAAGGAGCAAAAAAAACATGGAAGTGTAGTATCGAAATCAAGTTTTAAGCAGAAAGTTGTTTTCCTTCTTTTTCTTTTTTAGTTTCGTCTTAATTTAGTCATTACGCTGGCTTCACCTCTAGTTTCGAATAAATTAAAGTGTCGAAAATTACTCTAGTTCCTGTTTATAATTAAATCGGGGAAAATATTCTTCTTGATTATTTTTTTCTATTTTCTTATTTAACGGGCAAGAATATTTTCATTATCGGTATTAACTCCATTATGGAGTAACTTTTCTTGTTGGGAGAATGACGGATCTTAATATTTTTATATAATAGTAATATTATTCCTCAAGTTCACATGCTTAAGCTGAAGCTTTTCATTTAAATTTTATTTGGTTTATATTTAGGTGTTATTTAATTTGTTAACATCTATATATCTCATACTATATATTAACTTCTTACTAAAATATAATCGAGAGAGGCAAAAGAAGTAATATAGTTAATTTTGATATTGATAGATGTTAAATTTTATTTGATGATATCTAGCTCTTATATGTAAAAATTGATTCTACACTTATTTGTAATAGAAAGAGACGAATATTGTAGTAATCAGTAATAATAAGTAGGGTAACCGAAAGTGACTTACTAAAAAAAGAGAATGTTTCAGTTTAAGCATATATTTCTGGCTCTTTAATATTACTATTTTGATGATTAATTTATATAACCGAGACGAGTGCAATTAATTTTTTAACTTAAGTAAGAATATATAAATGTAACCTAGACGAGGCATTTATACAATTATGAGAAATATAAATTAAAGGATAATTTTATCTATTATATAATAGAAGTATTAAGTGAAGTTATGATCCCAAAATATTTTTATTATATTTGTGAAAAATAAAATATTTTTCTATTGCTCCATTCGTGCATTTTTAGTTAGTTAATTCACCACTCAACTCCTTTTGATTTTCTCAAATAGTAATTAAAACAAGAGATGTCTGTAGAATAGATAAATCAATCTCTGTGGGTTCGACATCTTTTTATACTACTATTTGACAGAATACGAGTTTAAATTATATATACGGCAGGCATTCGTCATTAATCCTTGAGCTTAGAAAAAAAATTATTGATTTTCTTAAAGCTAACATAGATTATTTCGCTTAGTCCTATCATGACATAACAGGGATCCCACCGGATGTAATCGCTCATAAGCCAAGTTTGGATCCAAATTTCAGCCCGGTTAAGCAAAAGAGGAGGCCACGGTCCGAGATCAAATATGCGTTCATCAAGGATGAGGTATCCAAACTTTTGAAAATAGGATTCATCCCATAAGATAAATACCTGGACTGGTTGGCTAACATAGTGATAGCGCCTAAAAAGGGAATGAGTTAAGAATATTTGTATATTACAAAGACCTAAACAAAGCATGCGCTAAAGATTCTTTCTCTTTGGCTAACATCGATCGAATGATCGATGCAACGGACGGGCATGAGATACTCAGATTTTTCGAAGCCTACTCGAGGTACAACCAAATTCAGATGGACTTGGACGATCAATAAAAGACTTTTCCCATCACTAAATTTGGCACCTACTGTTATAACGTAATGCCAATTTGGATTAAAGAACATCTGTGCCACCTACCAACGCCTAGTAAATCGAGTGTTCGAAGAACAAATAGGAAAATCAAGGAAATTTTATATTGACAATATATTGGTCAAGTCCATACGAGTAGAGGACCATTTGAAACATCTGCAAGAGACCTTCGATATTCTAAAGAAATACAACATGATGCTAAACCCGGAGAAGTGGAATTCGGAGTACAATCGTGTATATTCCTCGGGTTCATGGTATCCAATCGGGAAATCGAGATCAACCCCAAAGAAATAAAGTTCATTAAGGACATCAACATGGTGGACAACGTCAAGGTTGTTCAAAGACTAACCGAGCGTATAGCCGCTTTCGGCCGGTTCATCTCGAGATCCTCGGGAAAAAGCCATCGATTCTTCTCACTATTAAAGAAGAAGAATAATTTTTCCTGAACCCCAGAATGTCAGCAAGCTTTGGAAGAACTCAAACGGCACCTATCGAGTCCCTTGCTACTGCACACTCCTGTTACACCCCGTAAGTTTGACAATCTTGATACCATTAGATACATTTTGATATGATATTTGAGTGGAATATTTTTGTAAAAAAAATAATAATATGATTTATATAGTTATTAATATTACTACTTTCGATTATGGTTTAAATTATACACATGATACAAGAAAAGTTTGTGAGATTTTCTTTATTGTAAAGATATAAATTATTTTCTCACTAGAAAAGTATGTTATCTTTTTACTATTTTAAGAATTAAGCGTAGGAAAATTTGTACTCTTCATATGAGATTAGAAAAATTAGAAGTTGAGAAAATATATGTATTTTTACATGAATGTTCTAATATAATAATAGTGTATGTATTTATTGTATATGGTACCACATGACCATGATAGTAAATTATATAAAGTGTATTAAAACTGAGTAGTATTTTAAGTAAGTTGAGATAATTCTTAATTATGCAGTTAATTAGCAATTACCCAAAACATTTTGTATAAAGACAAAACGTGGCAAAATTTTGCCTTAATACACTTGTGACTCATTCATTAATTGAGAGATGTGGCAAGATCAAGTGTAGGTCTTTCATTCCCACTTGTCATATCCTTCGGTTTTCAATTAAACCTGGAAGGAATGTGCATGAATGAAAGGATATCTGTTTTTGATAATTAAGGAAAATTTAAGGGAAAATACTGTGTAGCCTAAGAATCCATATGTATTTGATTCATGTCAGACATTAGTGTATAGGTAAACCATTAAATTTGAGTTAATTTTTCTCCTACCAATGTCTTGATTCAAATTTGTCATTGGTTTATTGTTTTGAGGGCAAGAGATGTCAAAGTTGAATCTTTCTCTCCATGATTTTAGACCTTACGCACTACAAATTCCAATTTCACTTTTGTAAATACTTCCCAACGTTTTAAAAAATACATCCTTCGAAATTTCTTCTAGCGTCGCGACCCTAACCCCGAACTCGGTCGTGATGGCGTCTCTCGTAAAGACAAGGCCAGCCAATTGAACCAATTCTCACTTTTTAAACAGTTAAATAGCATAAAAATAGTCTAAACATAATATAATAGCACTGAATAGCGGAAATATAGGTAACAATGCAGAAATCCAACCCGATACAGCCCTAACAGGGGTGTCACAAGTCACGAGCATCTATAGACCACGATACAAGTCTGCTAAATCCAACAAATAGTACAAATGTTTGAAGGACATAGAAATAATAAGATAATAGAGACACGGGGCTGCGGACGACAACAACTATCTCGTAGTCTCCGAATACCGTCTGGAACTGGAGGAATCAGCACTCAGGAGCGGAACCGGCGATGCCTGAATCTGCACACAATGCGGGGAGTAACGTGAGTACTCCGACCCAGTAAGTAACAAATATAAATAATTACTGAAGGTAAGAAATCACATAAAGCACAAGGAATTCTATAACGAAGCAGTAAATCATCATTTGAAAACAATAAATTAGTGAAAAATCAAGAAAAATCTCCTTTCAACAGGTAAAACAGTTAAATAATGTAAAGTAAACTGATAGAGGTTCGCCCCTCGGGCTAAATCTAAGTACAGTACCAGACCCTCAGGCTCAATCTCATATCACAAATTGGTACGCGCGCATACTGGAGGTGTACAGACTCCTGGAGGGGCCCTTTACGGCTCAAGCGCAATCACAAGTCATCTCGTGGCATCAAATCTAAGCCCTCGACCTCATATCAATCAAGTCACCTCATGGCGTATATATATATATATATATATATATATATATATATATATATATATATAT
>MU690414.1:118979-195409 GCA_026770625.1 Nicotiana glauca
GCCTCAAATAAGTATCAATGTCCCTCACAATATAGGCCCTTGGCCTTACTCAATCCAAAAATTATCACAAGCCCCTCGGGTAATAGTAAAACAGTGTTTTCAGCCCAAACATCATTTACAATATCATTTAAGTCTTAAAAACTGAGAAAGAATGGTTGAATAGTAAAATAGTGAAAATTATTAGGACTATGTTCAAGTGATAAGTCAAAACAGTGAGGAAATAGTGATAAAAATTCCCGAAGGGTTCAAATAGTTGGCACAAAGCCCAAATATGGATTAGTCCAAGTCATGATGATAGCAAATAAGTTTCGGTCAAATACGTGGTAAAATCATCAATCGGGATGGACCAAGTCATAATCCCCAATAGTATACGACCCCACGCTCGTCATCAAGAGCGTGTCTCACCTCAACATAGCACTACGATGTGCAAATTCGGGGTTCAAACCCTCAGAGCATCATTTACAATTATTACTCACCTCGAACCGGCTAAATCTCTAACTCCCGATGCCTTTTCCCCTCGAATCGGCCTCCACGAATGTTGAATCTATCCAAAATCAGAACAAGGATGTCAAAATATACCAAGGGAACAAAGTCTGAGCGAAAACAATCAATAAAGGGAACAAATCCCGAAATTAGCAAAATCCGAGCCCTGGGCGCACTTCTTAAAACTCAAAAATTTTCACATCATTAGATTTCTCGTCTCCCCACGAGTTCATACATATCAAGATACAAGAATCAGAGTCCAAATCGCCCTTCAAATCTCCATTTTAATCCCTCTTAAACTCAAGCCCTAATCCTCCATTCTAGCCTTTAATTTCCTTTAATTACAGCCTTAAATCCATGAAAATCTACCACAGAATTGTGTTTTATATCCAAAATTCCTTACCTTAACGAAGTCCCTTTATTTCTATCTTTAGAATTGCCCAAAAGCTCCAAGGTCGAAGGCAACAATGGTGAAATAACCCAAAATCGCGAAATGAAATAACATATAAGGTCTGCCCAGGCCTTTCCGCATCTGCGGTCAAAAAGCCGCTTCTTCGGTATCGCATTTGCAGTCCAACCCACGGCTTCTGCGAAAATTCACTTAAGGGCCCAAACTGCATATGCGGTGCACTCGCCGCATCTGTGGCTCCGCAGGTGCGGTCTTTCTTTCGCATCTCCGATTTCTGAATCCTTCCCTCAAATCCGCATCTGCAGCCAATCCATCGCATATGTGACGCCACACATGCGGTCCCCAAACCGCAGGTGCGAAAATACAAGAAGCAGCAAATCTGAAGCTACGATCAACATCTAAATTCTCCGTTAAGCACCTGAAATCACCCCGAGGCCCCCGGGACCTCATCCAAAAGAACCTACACATCCTAAAAAACCTTATTCAAACTTGTTCCAATTATCCAAACACC
The DNA here is from genome assembly GCA_026770625.1 of Nicotiana glauca. Taxonomy (NCBI): domain Eukaryota; kingdom Viridiplantae; phylum Streptophyta; class Magnoliopsida; order Solanales; family Solanaceae; genus Nicotiana; species Nicotiana glauca. Next base: position 120,383 of record MU690414.1, read on the forward strand.
TCAAACAACATCCAGTCACCCAAAACACATCAGATTCAAGCCTAAGTTTCTAAAAATCTTCCGAAATACGCTTTCGATCAAAAACCCAACCAAACCACGTCCAAATGACCTGAAATTTTACACACACATCCCAAATGACATAACAAAGCTACTGCAACTCTTGGAATCTCATTCCAACCTCTAGATAAAAATCTCGCCTTTCAAACGCTAATTCAAGCCTAAAACTACTCCAAGCCTCCAAAACTCATTCTGATCATACTCCTAAGTCATACATTACCTGCCGAAATTAACCGAACCATCGAAACTCACATTCGAGCCCTCTAACACTTAAGTCAACATCCGGTTGGCTTTTCCAACGAGCGGTTAAGTACACTAGTTTTAGTTATAATACGTATGACTATACATATTTTATGCCATACCTCAAAGTTGAATTCTTCTCCTTTCTCTCTTTCTTCTTCAATTTCTTTTCCTCTATTCATGATCTGATGTATAAAAAATAATAAAACTTTATCAGGAGAAAGAAGTATGAATAGAATGAAACTGAAGAAAGTTATAGCAGAAAATAGTTTTGCAGATATAAAAATTCTGTTAAACAAACTAAGATCGTGATTGACTAACCTTTTTACTTAAATGAGGCAACAGAGAGTATGGTAAGCCTTCTTAAACGAGACTAAGTGTCTTAAACCACACCAAAACCAATCCGGACTCAATCCAACCAATCCAATACTTCAAAACACGGATAACGAAGTATAAAAATGCAGAAATGGGGGCAACGAAACGGTACTCATGAGACGACTGGCCAGAACGTCACAGTCATTGATCATTCGTCAGACAAAATGAGGATATGGAATGGAATACAAGTAATGTGAACTGGGAAATTAGTTCTTCAGATTGTTTAAAACAAAATTTACTAATTTTTAATTACATAAAAGGTACTACTTTAATATTATACTAATATTTTATAGTATTTAAATATGATTATAAGATACTTGTAAAAGATTTGTCAGAAAGTAGTAATGTCATGTTAAATGGTCAGATGAAGTATTTCATTTGGACATCGAAAGTTGCATTATGCAAAATAAGCCCCAACCATGTTTGACCACAAATGATATTTTCTCTGTCATTTTCCCCCTTCATATCCCTCAAACCTTTCTCATTTTTTTTTATTTGCAAATTTTTCTCCTAATTGATGTTTGGTTACTACTACTCACTACTATAATTCATTTATCATGAGGAAAGGAAACAAAAATAGTTGAGACGCGGTTTAGGCAAGGTATATTCTGAGCTGATATTTTCCCTCAGCCAGAGTTTCATAAAGGTCGGCAGTGTAGGGAGTTGATGGGTTATTTGATCACAAAACCTTATAACATGTTGAATATGCCTCTCTTGCTGATCTTTTCTTTTTACGTATTTCATTACCTTCTCAACAAGAAGGTGGGCAACTATTTTTGATTTTACCTAAGAGTTGGTTCATCAAATGTTCAAGCAAAAGCCGGAAGAATGAAATTTCCATATGGATTTTTTCCTACTTCATGGATGTTAAGACTATCCCTTCTTTCCTTGGGCATGATATATACGACACAAATGAACGAGAAAATGTACAACTTTCATAAATGACTTTATTCATAGAAGTGTTAGATGTGCATATGTTCTTGAATTTCCATGTGTCATATTATTATACCTTCTGTTTATAAGTCTCAGAATAATACGCAATTGATAAAGTTTATCCAAAAGGAATATTGAGATTATTATATATTTTCATGCATTTCACTCATTTATATATGTGCATTTACCCATGACTTAGACGGCGTTATATACGTGTATATATGTATATATAACTATATGGGATACGGAAAAAGGTTACAACATTATATACGCATTACCACCTGATCAGCTGGTATATGTTGATGATTTGCCCATAGTGGCCGAGATGATATGATGGGATGTCCTCTGAGGTGTGATGATGTTATGGAGTTATATACGCATATATATATATATATATATATATATATATATATAGGTTATGACGTTATATATGCACCACCACCTGATCAGCTGGTATATGTTGATGATTTGCCCATAGTGGCCGAGATGATAGGATGGGATGTCCTCTGAGGTGTGATGATGTTATGGAGTTATATACGCATATATATATATATAGGTTATGACGTTATATATGCACCACCACCTGATCAGCTGGTATATGTTGATGATTTGCCCATAGTGGCCGAGATGATAGGATGGGATGTCCTCTGAGGTGTGATGATGTTATGGAGTTATATACGCATATATATATATATAGGTTATGACGTTATATATGCACCACCACCTGATCAGCTGGTATATGTTGATGATTTGCCCATAGTGGCCGAGATGATAGGATGGGATGTCCTCTGAGGTGTGATGATGTTATGGAGTTATATACGCATATATATATATATAGGTTATGACGTTATATATGCACCACCACCTGATCAGCTGGTATATGTTGATGATTTGCCCATAGTGGCCGAGATGATAGGATGGGATGTCCTCTGAGGTGTGATGATGTTATGGAGTTATATACGCATATATATATATATAGGTTATGACGTTATATATGCACCACCACCTGATCAGCTGGTATATGTTGATGATTTGCCCATAGTGGCCGAGATGATAGGATGGGATGTCCTCTGAGGTGTGATGATGTTATGGAGTTATATACGCATATATATATATATAGGTTATGACGTTATATATGCACCACCACCTGATCAGCTGGTATATGTTGATGATTTGCCCATAGTGGCCGAGATGATAGGATGGGATGTCCTCTGAGGTGTGATGATGTTATGGAGTTATATACGCATATATATATATATAGGTTATGACGTTATATATGCACCACCACCTGATCAGCTGGTATATGTTGATGATTTGCCCATAGTGGCCGAGATGATAGGATGGGATGTCCTCTGAGGTGTGATGATGTTATGGAGTTATATACGCATATATATATATATAGGTTATGACGTTATATATGCACCACCACCTGATCAGCTGGTATATGTTGATGATTTGCCCATAGTGGCCGAGATGATAGGATGGGATGTCCTCTGAGGTGTGATGATGTTATGGAGTTATATACGCATATATATATATATAGGTTATGACGTTATATATGCACCACCACCTGATCAGCTGGTATATGTTGATGATTTGCCCATAGTGGCCGAGATGATAGGATGGGATGTCCTCTGAGGTGTGATGATGTTATGGAGTTATATACGCATATATATATATATAGGTTATGACGTTATATATGCACCACCACCTGATCAGCTGGTATATGTTGATGATTTGCCCATAGTGGCCGAGATGATAGGATGGGATGTCCTCTGAGGTGTGATGATGTTATGGAGTTATATACGCATATATATATATATAGGTTATGACGTTATATATGCACCACCACCTGATCAGCTGGTATATGTTGATGATTTGCCCATAGTGGCCGAGATGATAGGATGGGATGTCCTCTGAGGTGTGATGATGTTATGGAGTTATATACGCATATATATATATATAGGTTATGACGTTATATATGCACCACCACCTGATCAGCTGGTATATGTTGATGATTTGCCCATAGTGGCCGAGATGATAGGATGGGATGTCCTCTGAGGTGTGATGATGTTATGGAGTTATATACGCATATATATATATATAGGTTATGACGTTATATATGCACCACCACCTGATCAGCTGGTATATGTTGATGATTTGCCCATAGTGGCCGAGATGATAGGATGGGATGTCCTCTGAGGTGTGATGATGTTATGGAGTTATATACGCATATATATATATATAGGTTATGACGTTATATATGCACCACCACCTGATCAGCTGGTATATGTTGATGATTTGCCCATAGTGGCCGAGATGATAGGATGGGATGTCCTCTGAGGTGTGATGATGTTATGGAGTTATATACGCATATATATATATATAGGTTATGACGTTATATATGCACCACCACCTGATCAGCTGGTATATGTTGATGATTTGCCCATAGTGGCCGAGATGATAGGATGGGATGTCCTCTGAGGTGTGATGATGTTATGGAGTTATATACGCATATATATATATATAGGTTATGACGTTATATATGCACCACCACCTGATCAGCTGGTATATGTTGATGATTTGCCCATAGTGGCCGAGATGATAGGATGGGATGTCCTCTGAGGTGTGATGATGTTATGGAGTTATATACGCATATATATATATATATATATATATATATATATATATATATATATATATATATAGGTTATGACGTTATATATGCACCACCACCTGATCAGCTGGTATATGTTGATGATTTGCCCACAGTGGTCGAGATGATATAATGGGATGCCCTCAGAGGCGTGATGATGTTATGACACATGTAACGATGCACGACATGACATTCATACGCATATGCATGACACTATAAGTATTTCATGATTTACAGAGTTATCCAGATTTACAGGTTGAGTCATTTACTCTATATTTCTTCCATGTCTTATATGTACTTATTTATGTGTCTTACATACTCGGTATATTATTCATACTGACGTCCCTTTTTCCTGGGGCCGCTGCATTAATGCCTGCAGGTATAGACAATCAGTTTGACGAGCCATCATATTATATGAGATTGGCATTCAGCGAATGATCGGTAAGACTCCACCCTATTCTGGGTGCAGCGAGTCTATGAGTTATCGTGTTAGAGTTTTGCTATAGACTTATGGGTAGGCTGGTACCTTATCCTATTTGATGTAAAATAATATTAGAGGTTTTGTACACAGAGGTTCATTTTGTATAGTATATCAGAGGCCTTGACGATCCATATATATTCATGTTTTATGAAAAAATGGTTCAGAGATACAATATTGTCCACTTACAATTGTACATTACGAGTTGTGGCTATGTTTCCCTATGATAGTTATAAAAGGAATGAATGATTTTCAGAGTGATTCACTCGGGCCAGTACGGCACAGGGTGCCAGCCACGCCTCCCAAGGTTAGGGCGTGACAAAGTGGTATAAGAGCAGTTCGTGTTCTAGGGTGTCTACATAGTCGTGCCTAGTATAGTCTCACTTATGGGTGTGTTGCGCGCCACATTATAATTGAGAGGCTATAGGCCATTTAGGAAATGTTACCCTTCTTTTGTTTCCAGATCGTGCCATAGAACTTAAGAAGTCAGTATAAAGTTTTCGCCAAATTTTGTATGCACCTGAGGTGCATGTATTATAGTAGAGCTTTAAGGTGTAATGTGAAATGGAGGTTATGAAAGAAACACAAGATACGATGTGAGATTGAAAAGTAAGTAAGGTAAAGGTGAAGAAGATACAACATACTCAAGTACGGAAGGTTGTGAATAGTCGCAACTTCAAATATAGTTATGGTTTTAAGTTTAATTTAAAGAGGAGACCCTATTGAAAGTTTTGTAAATCCCTAAGAGTTAACATTCGAGGATGAATGTTCTAAAGGGGGAAGGATGTTACTCTCCGTAAGTTTGACAACCTTGATACCGCTAGATATATTTTGATATTGTATTTTGAGTAGAACATTTTTGTAAAATAGTTTGTAAAAAAATAATAATATGATTTTATATAGTTATTAATGTTACTACTTTCGATTATGTTTTAAATTATACCACATAATATGAGAAACGTTTATGAGGTTTTTTTATTGTAAAGATATAAATTATTTTCTCACAAGAAAAGAATGTTATCTTTTTACTATTTTAATAATTAAACATACGAAAATTTTTACTCTTTATATGAGATCAGAAAAATTAGAAGTTGAGAAAATATATGTGTCACGACCCCAATCCCAGTCGTGATGGCGCCCAACACGATTGCTAGGCAAGCCCGACCATTTGAACACCCTCAACCCAAATACGAAATCTCATTACCAGTTGTTTAAGTTAATTTGGTTGTTAACAAGATTAATAATCCGGTAGTAAATATAAACAACACGGAAAGCCAGAATAACTTGTCAAAACAACTCCCAACAGATCTGGGGTCACGAGTTTAGAGCCTCTGATACAACTGAGTAGCAAAATCGAAGCAAAAAAGAGTCTAAGATGCGAAATCAAAAGAGATAAGGGGAGGAGTCGGGTCCTGCGGATGTCAGGCAGCTACCTCGACAACTCTTGAGAAATCTGGGAAGCAGCGAACAACTGAACTAAGCTTCCGGAAAACCTGAATCTGCACACATGGTGCAGAGAGTAAAGTGAGTACTTCCAACTCAGTGTGTAATAAGCATATATAATGACTGAAGATGAGAATTCACGAAATACAACAATGTAAAGCTACCGCTAGCAGTTTAGCATAATAAATGAAGAAATGGCAAACAAGCAATAACAGGTAGGTCAGATAATCATCAATGTATGTATACAATGAAATGCACATGATCGGTACGGCACGCAGCCCGATCCATTTGGGTACCCGCGCTTACTGTGGGGGTTTAGACTCCGGAGGGGCTCCTACAGCCCAAGCGCAATATCATTGTATCATCGCTGCGGCGTGCAGCCCGATCCATACTCAATCTAGAATATGCATGTGAGCCACACGGTCAAAGTCAAGTTAAAATTCTCAGTTCCAGACATTTGGAAATATAGTTTAAGTTTTAAAACCTTACAATTATGACTAAACATTTCGAAACAGTGTTTAACTCAGGACTGAAATCATATAACATGCTAAGTATCATAGAAGCAGTGATAATAATCCCTAAAGGATTCAAATAATTGGCACACAGCCCAAAATATATTCATAAAATCCAAGTAGGAGGTTTACCAATCAATCTCTAGTCAAGAACACAGTATGAACATCACTCGGGACGGACTAAGTCATAGTCCCCAATCACAAACGACCTCGAACTCCTCATAGAGTACGTGTCTCACCTTAATATAGCGTCACAGTGTGATATACCGGGGTTTCAAACCCTCAGGTCATCATGTACACATCTATTACTCACCTCAAACCGGCCACAAGTCTAATCCGTTATGCCTTTTCCTCTCGAATCAACCTCCTCGCATGCCGAATCTGATCGAAACCACAAGGAATACATTACAATAGGCTAATGAAACATAACCCAGTCGAAAGAACTTGAAAAACACCAAAAATCACGAAGTTGGCAAAACCCGAGCCCCGGGCCCACTTCTCGAAAAAATTACAAAATTTACATTACCGGATTCCTCGTCTCGCCACGAGTCCATACATATAAAATTTACCAAAATCAGAGTTCAAATGCCCCCTCAAATCCCAAATTTTCATTTCAAAACTCAAGCCCTAGTTCTTCGAGTTTTCACTCAATTGTCCAAGAATTAAAGGTTGATTCTTCAATAAAATAGCATTTCTAGGTTACGAGACTTACCTCCAATCAATTCCCGTCAAAACCCTCTTCAATTTCTACCATCAAGCTCTTGAGGTGGCTCAAAAATGGAGGAAATAATGAATGGGTCGCGGATGAAATAATATAAAAACCCATACTGGACGCCCAGATTTTCCTCTACGCGAATGCAGTCAACACCCCGCGTTCACAAAAACCAGTTCCTTTGACCAAAAAGTTACCCTACGCGAACGCGTCGACCCTCACGCGAACGAGATGGTCCAGCTTAACCTTCTATGCGAACGCGATGGTCCAGCTTAACCTTATACGCGAACGCGCGAACGCGATGCACAAGGACATCCTCTTACGCGAACATGACTCCCTCATCGCGAACGCGATGAACAAACTAGGTAGGGCCCAAAAACCTTCTACGCAAATGCGAGGCCACTATTGCGAACGCGATGGCCCAGAAAACACAACCACGCGAATGCGAAGGGCACCTCCGGAAACGCGGAAGCTAAAAGTGGCCTGCAACAGCTGTGCACTTTTTCTGCAATGCTTTAAGTCCAAAATCCTCCGTTTAGCCATCCGAAATCACCTCAAGGCCCTCGGGACTTCAACCAAAAGCACCAACATACCCCAAAACATCATACAAACTTGTTCCAGTCATCAAAATACATCAAACAACACTAAAATCATCAATTCACATTGGATTCAAGCCTAATTTTCTTCAAAACTTCCGAAACACACATTCGATCAAAAACCCGACCAAAATACCTCTAAATGACCTAAAATTTTACCCGCACATCCAAAATCACCTAACGGAGCTACTTCAACTCTCGAAATTCCATTCCGACCCCCGGATAAAAATCTCACCTACCAACCGAAATTTTCCAAAATACTAACTTCACCAATTCAAGCCTAATTCTACACCGGACCTCCAAATTCAATTCCGATCGTGCTCCTAAGTCACAAATCATCCCCCGAAGCTAACCAAATCACCGGAATTCACATCCGAGCCCTCTAATTAAATAGTCAACTTCCTGGTTGGCTTTTCCAAAACAAGCTTCCCTTTAAGAGACTAAGTGTCTCATTTCCATCTAAAACCCATCCAAATTCTACCCGATCACATCAAATACCGATAATGAAGCATAGAGAAACATAATATAGGGGAAACAAGGCGATAACTCACATGACGACGGGCCGGGTCATCACATCCTCCCTAACTAAAACAAAAGCTCGTCCTCGAGCGGGTCAAGAAACATACCTGGAGCCTCAAACAAGTGAGGATATCTGCTCCGCATCTCCTGCTCGGTCTCCCAAGTAGCCTCCTCCACGGGCCGACCTCTCCACTGTACCTTCACTATAGCTATTTCCTTTGACCTCAACTTCCACACCTGACGACCCAAAATAGCCACTAGCTCCACATCATATGTCAAATCATCATCCAACTGAACCACGCTGAAGTCTAAAACATGAGACGGGTCCCTAACATACTTCCGGAGCATAGATACATGAAATACCGGATGCACGCTAGACAGGCCGGGTGGCAAAGCAAGCTCATAAGCCACCTCCCCAATCCTCCTAAGTATCTCAAAAGGCCCTATGAACCGCGGACTCAACTTTCATTTCTTTCCAAATCTCATAACGCCCTTCATAGGCGAAACCTTTAACAAGACCTTCTCGCCCACCATATACGCTACATCTCGAACCTTCCGGTCCACATAACTCTTCTGACGCGACTGAGCTGTACGAAGTCACTCCTGGATCACTTTCACCTTATCTAAGGCATCCTGGACCAACTCTGTCCCCAATATCCTAGCCTCGCCGGGCTCAAACTAAACAACCGGAGATCTACACTGTCTCCCATATAAGGCCTCATATGGTGCCATCTGAATGCTGGACTGATAGTTGTTGTTGCAGGAAAACTCTGCATGTGGCAAGAACTCAGCCCAAGAACCTCCAAAATCAATAATTCAGGCACGCAACATGTCCTCCAATATCTGAATGGTACGCTCGGACTGCCCGTCCATCTGAGGATGAAACGCTGTGCTCAACTCTACCTATGTGCCCAAGTCTCGCTGAAAAGTCCTCCAAAACTGGGAAGTAAACTGAGTACCCCTATCTGAGATAATGGAAACTGGGACCCCATGCAACCGTACAATCTCCCGGATAAAAATCTCTACTAATCGCTCCGAAGAATAGGTAGTACACACCGGAATGAAGTGCGCGGACTTGGTCAGCCGATCCACAATCACCCAAATCGAATCAAACTTCCTCGCTGTCCGAGGGAGACCACTCACAAAATCCATAGTAATCCTCTCCCAATTCCACTTGGGAATATCCATGCGCTGAAGTACACTAGCGGGCCTCTGATGCTCCTACTTGACCTGCTGATAGTTGAGACACCGAGCTACATAACTCACAATATCCTTCTTCATTCTCCTCCACCAGTAATGCTGTCTCAAATCCTGATACATCTTCACGGCACCTGGATGAATAGAATACCGCAAGCTGTGGGCCTCCTCCAATATAAACTCCCGAAGCCCATCCACATTGGGCACGCAAATCCGGCCCTACATCCTCAACACGCCATCACTATCAATAGTCACATCCCTGATATCATCAAGCTAAACCCTGTCCTTTAGGACAAGCAAATGTGGATCATCATGCTGGCGCTCTCTAATGCGTTCATACAAGGAAGACCGAGATACCACACAAGCCAACACCCGACTAGGCTCCGAAATATCTAGCCTCACTATCCGATTGGACAAAGCCTGGACATCAACTGTAAAGGGCCTCTCCCCGACTGGAATGTACGCCAAACTACCCATACTCACCGCCTTCCGGCTCAAAGCATGGCCACTACATTGGCTTTCCCCAGATGATACAAAATGGTAATGTCATAATCCTTTAGTAACTCAAGCCACCTCCGTTGCCTTAAATTAAGATCCTTCTATTTGAATAAATGCTGAAGGCTGCGATGATCAGTATATACTTCAGAAGATACGCCATATAGGTAGTGCCACCAAATCTTCAAAGCATGAACTATAGCAGCCGACCCCAAATCATGTACGGGGTAGTTTTTCTCATGAGGCTTCAACTGACGAGAAGCATATGCAATGACCCTACCCTTCTGCATCAACACACATCCGATCCCAACTTTCGAAGCATCACAATACACGGTGTAAGAACCTAAAGCTGATGGCAAAACTAACACTGGAGTTGTGGTCAACGTTGTCTTGAGCTTCTGAAAGCTCTCCTCGCACTCGTCCGACCATACAAATGGTGCACCCTTCTGCGTCAACTTGGTCAAGGGCTAAGCAATAGATGAAAAATCCTGGACGAACCGGCAATAATACCCTACCAAACCGAGGAAACTCCGAATCTCCGTGGCTAAGGACGGTCTAGGCCAACTCTGCACTGCCTCTAACTTCTTCGGGTCAACCTGAATACCATCATTGGACACCAGAACTCACACTTGGAGAACTTTGCATAAAGATTCTCCTCCCTCAATCTCTTTAATAACACTCTCAAATGCTGAGGATGCTCCTCCTAGCTACGCAAGTATACCAGGATATCATCAATAAAAACGATAACGAATAAATCTAGATACGACCGAAATACACTGTTCATCAGATGCATGAATGCGGCTGGGGAATTAGTCAGCCCAAAAGACATAACTAAAAACTCATAGTGTCCATATCTCGTCCTGAAAGTCGTCTTCATAATATCATAATCCCTAATCTTCAGCTGGTGATAGCCTGAACAGAGGGCAATCTTAGAGCATACCCTTGCCCCTGGAGCTGATAAAACTAATCATCAATACGAGGTAGTGGATACTTGTTCTTCACTGTCACCTTGTTCAACTGCTTGTAGTCAATGCACATTCTCATTGTGCCATCCTTCTTCTTCACAAATAGGACCAGTGCACCCCACGGTGACATGCTAGGATGAATAAACCCCTTATCTAGGAGTTCCTAAAGCTAATTCTTTAGTTCCTTCAACTCCGTTGGTGCCATACGATACGGAGGAATGGAAATGGGCTGAGTGTTCGGCACCAGATCAATACCAAAATCAATATCCCGGTCCGGCGGCATGCCCGGCAAGTCTACTGGGAACACATCTGGGAAATCCCTCACAACGGGGACAGAATCAAGACTAGGAGTCTCAGCTCCAACATCTCTCACAAAAGCCAAGTACAATAGATAACCTTTCCCAACCATCCGCTGGGCCTTTAGGAAGGAAATCACCCTGCTAGGAACATAGTCAGTCATTCCTCGCCACTCAATCCTCAGAACAACCGGAATAGCCAACGTAACTATCTTGGCATGAAAGTCCAGAATAGCATGGCACGGAGATAGCCAATCCATACCCAGAATCACATCAAAATCTACCATGCCCAACAACAACAAGTCAATCCGGGTCTCCAGACCCCCAATAGTCACCAGGCAAGATCGATATACATGATCCACAATAATAATATCACCCACCGGGGTAGATACGTGCACAGGCAAGGTAAGACAACCACGGGTCGTACCTAGATGATGGGCAAAATATGAAGACACATAAGAGTGTGTAGATCTGGGATCAAATAAAACAGAAGCATCCCTGTGGCAGACTGAAATAATACTTTTGATAACAGCATCTGATGCGATGGCATCCCTCCTGTCTAGAAGAGCATAGAATCGAGCCTGACCACCACCAAATCGGTCTCCCCCTCTAGGGCAGCCCCTAGCTACCTGGCCCCCACCCCTACCTAACTGGGAGGGTGCTGAAGTAAATGGAGTAGAAGAGAAGGGTTGATCCCTCTGCTGAGATCGACTACCACGAAGCCGAGGACACTATCTCCTCATGTGACCAAACTCACCGCACTCGTAGCAACTACCCGGTGCTGGAGAAGGGGACTGAAGGGAACCCCTCGCTGCAAATGAACCCTGGGCTGAAGAGGCAGGAGTAAAGCTTTGAGCTGGAAGGGCACTAAGTGAAGACTGGCCCTGCTAAAATCCCAGATGACCACGGCCTGATAAAGCCCCACTGTATTCTGGGCGACCTGACTGAGGAGGTATGAAGGAACGACCTCTACCATGCTGGAACTGTCCCCTCGATGGAGCACCACTGAAGCTACTTGAACCTCGAGGCCTCTTGGCCTCCCTCTCCTCACGCTCCCGACGGCGAGCCGTCTCAATCTCTACAGCCATGTCAACTACCTCCTCGAATGAAGCACTCATAACCCTCTCTCTGGTCATCAAAATATGGAGTGGATAGTTGAGGCCATACACGAACCTCCTAATCATCTCCCGATCAGTCAGGATCATCCAAGTAGTATGTCGAGCTAGTTGCGTAAACCTCAACTCGTACTGGGTCATAGTCATGTCCCCCTGAATCAACCACTCAAACTAACGATGCAGCTCCTCCCTGTGAGATTGCGGTACATACTTCTCTAGAAAGAGAGTGGAGAACTGCTGCCAAGTAAGGGGCGCTGCTCCAACAGGACTACGCCTCTCAAACTCCTCCCACCATGTAAATGCAGGCCCTGAGAACTGGAAGGTGGTGAAAGCCACTCCACTCGACTCCAAAATACCTGCAGTGCAAAGCATACGCTGACACTTGTCTAGAAATCCCTTGGCATCTTCGCCCTCAGTACCACTGAACGTCAGGCTGGAGTCTACCGAACATCTCTAGTCGATGTTGCTCGTCGTCTGGCATAGCTGGAACCACATAATCTGAAGCTGGTGCGACTGGCACAACTGGAGCAACCGGTGCAACTGGCTGAGCTAGAATCGCTCCCGGTGTTTGCAATCCCTGAACACCCTCCTCAGGTGTGCGAGTAGCGGGGTCTGATGACCACCCCCGATCTGTGAGGTAGCTGCTGCATTAGTGGCTGAGACTGTCTGAGCTAGGCCAGTGCAAACGGATAGTATCTGAGCTAAAGCCTCTTGGAGACCAGGAATCACAATGGGCACTGTCGGTTCCTGAACAGGTGCTGCTGGAGCATCTACAGCTGGAGGCTGGTCCTGAACTGGGGCAGTTGGTGGATCTACAGGTGTTGCCCTCGCTGGTCTGCCTCGACCACGACCACGACCACGGCTTCTAGCGGGTGGTAAAGGTGATCATCCGTCACGTCCGGTAGCACGGGTTCTCGCCATCTATGAGAGAATAGAATACAGAAGTTTAGTTCTCGGATCAACAAAGCCGCATGATAAGAATTTCAAGAATATAAAGTGTTTCCTAAAGGTTCTGCAGCCTCTCGAGGATAAATACAGACGTCTCTGTAACGATCCGGGAGACTCTACTAAACCGGTATTGACGAATTTAAAACCCGGGTAACAGTCATTGAATTCCCTGAGGATACTGAGGCTTGGCTATCATGTTTGAGATATCTGACTGTTGACAAAATTGAGTGGACTTTCGGATGGCTTCCCACTACTGAGGTAGTATACACATCAGCTGAAGTACCCTATATTCTCTTGATGGGCATTCGGAGTATCCAACCGTATGCTCCCTACCGAGTCTTGAGGCAATTGGGAAGATTCTAAACCGCCAATTGGGTGATGAAGATCTGAGCAAACAAGTCATTGAATTAGGTCCGAAATCTGCATTTCCAGCGGGAAAAATCTGCCAGATATGGAATGAATGTAGGTATCTTGAACCTAAAACCATAGTGTGGGATCAAGCCTAGTAACCTAGGCTCTAATATCAACTTGTCACGACCCCAATCCCGGTCGTGATGGCGCCCAACATGATTGCTAGGCAAGCCCGACCATTTGAACACTCTCAACCCAAACACGAAATCTCATTACCAGTTGTTTAAGTTAATTTGGCAGTTAACAAGTTTAATAATCCGATAGTAAATAGAAACAACACGAAGAGCCAGAATAACTTGTCAAAACAAATCCCAACAGATCCGGGATCACCAGTTTAGAGCCTCTAATATAACTGAGTAGCAAAATCGAAGCATAAAAGAGTCTAAGATACGAAATCAAAAAAGATAAGGGGAGGAGTCGGGTCCTGCGGACGTCAGGCAGCTACCTCGAAACTCCTGAGAAATTTGGGAAGCAGCGAAAAGCCCAACTAAGCTCCCGGAACACCTAAATCTGCACACATGGTGCAGGGAGTAAAGTGAGTACTTCCAACTCAGTGAGTAATAAGCATATACAATGACTGAAGACGAGAATTCATGAAATACCACAATGTAAAGCTACCGCTAGCAGTTTAGAATAATTAACGAAGAAATGACAAACAAGCAATGGCAGGTAAGTCAGATAATCATCAATGTATGGATGCAATGCAATGCACATGACCGCTATGGCACGCAACCCTATCCATTTGGGTACCCACGCTCATTGTGGGGGTTCAGACTCCGGAGGGGCTCCTACAGCCCAAGTGCAATATCATTATATCATCACTGCGGCGTGCAGCCCGATCCACACTCAGTCCAGAATATACATGTGAGCCACACCGGCAAAGTCAAGTTAAAATTCTTAGTTCCAGACATTTGGAAATATAGTTTAAGTTTTAAAACCTTAGAAGTATGACTAAACATTTCGAAATAGTGCTTAACTCAGGATTGCAATCATATAACATGCTAAGTATCATGGAAGCAGTGATAATAATCCTTAAAGGATTCAAATAATTGGCACACAGCCCAAAACATATTCATAAAATCCAAGTAGGAGGTTTACCAATCAATCTCTAGTCAAGAACACAGTATGAACATCACTCGGGACGGACTAAGTCATAGTCCCCAATAACAAACAACCCCGCACTCCTCATAGAGTACATGTCTCGCCTTAATATAGCGTCACAGTGTGATATACAGGGATTTCAAACCCTCAGGCCATCATCTACATCTATTACTCACCTCAAACCGGCCACAAGTCTAGTCCGCTATGCCTTTTCCTCTCGAATCAACCTCCTCGCGTGCCGAATCTGATCAAAACCACAAGGAATATATTACAATAGGCTAATGAAACATAAACCAGTCGAAAGAACTTGAAAAACACCAAAAATCACGAAGTTGGCAAAACCCAAGCCCCGGGCCCACTTCTCGAAAAAATTACGAAATTCACATTACCTGATTCCTCAGCTCGCCATGAGTCCGTACATATAAAATTTACCAAAATCGGAGTTCAAATGCCCCCTCAAATCCCAAATTTTCATTTCAAAACTCAAGCCCTAGTTCTTTAATTTTTCACCCAATTTTCCAACTATGAGCCCATGATTGCAAGTCTGGAATTATCTAAAAGACTTTGGGCCGAAGTGATCGAAGTTAAGTGCTACTCTGTCCTCGTGGTAAATCAAGTTATAGAATGTTCGATGTAAAAGAAGGACGGATGCAAAGATACTTAGACAAATTACACGTAACCTTACACCAACTTAGGGAATTGACCCAGTACCCCGAGATAAAAAATAGTAAGGCCGATGCAGTTGCTAATTTGGGGTCATCGCTCGATTCCGATGAATTTAGTTCGGGAGCAGTAATTCAGCTAATGAACTCGATGATAGAAGAAGGTCACGCCGAAGTGAACTCAACGAGTTTAACTAGGGATTAGAAAAACAAATACATAGACTATGTCACGACCCAGATTTCCCACTATTGCGAGTCGTGATGGCGTCTGCTGGTGGAAGCTAGGCAAGCCAATTGTTCAAATTACTTAACCTTTTTTATTTTTAATCCTTTAACAATGGTGAATAAATATTATATAGATAGCAAAATTTAATAAGTGGAAGACTGAAATGTAACAATTTAATAATAATACCAATACCAATCTATAACATAAACTACCCAGAACTGGTGTCACAATATCACAGACTGTCTAGGAATACTACAAATAAAGGTCTGAAAGATTAATACAACGCTGTCTCTAGAATACATGAAAGAAATAAAATGAAAAGATAGAAGGAGACGCAAAGGCCAGCGAACGCCTGCAGGACTACCTCGGGTCGCATGTTGGACTGAAGGCAGCAACCTCACAGTGGTCCAAAAGCTGCAGCACCGAGATCTGCACACAGTGCAGAGTGTAGTATCGTCACAACCGACCCAATGTGCTGGTAAGTGCCTAGCCTAACCTTGGCAAAGTAGTGACGAGGCTAGGACCAGACTACCAAATAAATATGTGCAGTTAAATCATATATAGCGGAACAATAGTATAAAAACCATATCTCGACAAGGGAAATAATATCAAAAGCAATAACATCCTGGCAAGGGAGATAACATCAAAAGTAACAACATCCCGACAAGGGAGACAATATCATAAACCTTTTCTCTTTTTCACATTTACTTCACAACTCAATTCATAATTTGAGCCAATGCTCTACAATGTTCAATTGCTAATTATATTCCCACAAATTATTTTACAACTTGAGCCAACGCTCTTCAATGTTCAATAACCAATATTACTTCCACAAGCCTTATTAAACAATCGATATCATACATATAAAGCATGAACAATATGAAACGGAGTCACATTAATCATAGTATAAGACTCGCAGGCATGCTTGACACCAACGTATAGATACTCATCACCATGCCTATATGTCGTACTCAACAATTAACACATACCAAATAGGAAACAACTCCTAATACAACAAGTTAAGGTTAGACCAAACACTTACCTAGATGCCATAAACACAATTCAAGCCTCAACTACCACTTTACCTCTTGATTCCACCACCAATTCGCTTGTATCTAGTGACAAGTTACTTAACTATATCAATAAATGCTAAATGAATCAATTCTAATGCATGAAAATAGGTTTTCTAATATTTTTTCCAAAAAGTCAAAAATCGACCCCGAGCCCACATCGTCAAAACCCAAGGTTCGAACCAAAACCCGATTACCTATTCACCCACGAACTCAAATATATAATTTGTTTTTAAATCAAACCTCAAATCGAGGTCCAAATCCCCAATATTCGAAAATCCTAAGTTCTACCCAAAACACCCAATTTCCCCCATGAAAACCCTTGATTTTGAGTTAAAATCATGTAAAAATATGGATTAGATTGAAAGAAATGAGTTAGAAATGACTTATAAATGATTTGGAAGAGTAGTTATCTTTGAAAAATCGCCCAAAGGTGTTTTAGGTTTGAGAGGGTTTGAAATATGAGAAATTTTAGGCTAAGTTATGATTTAGTAGGTTGCAGATGTCGCAATTGTGACCAGGGTTTGCAATTTGCGACCCTGAAGAAATCCAGCCATCTTCGCATTTGCGATGAATGTGTTGCATTTGTGACCAAGTCCAGCCCAGGCCATCTTCGCATTTGCGATAAAGCTTTGCATTTGCAAGCCAGGCATGCAACACACCAGCAATTTCCTAAGTCAAATTTCACTCTGTGACCTATCCAAAACTCACCCGAGCCCTTGGGGCTCTAAACCTAACATGCACGCAAGTCCAAAAACATTATGCAGACTTGCTCGTGCAATCAAATCATCAAATAATAGCAATAACTATGAATTTAGCATCAAAATCAAAGAAAAATCTCATGAACTCTTAAGTTCAAATTTTAACAACCGATGGTCTGATTCACGTCATATCAAGTTCCTTTCTTACCAAATTTTACAGGCTCAACTTAAATCCCATATAAGACCCGCACCAGGCTCCAGAATCAAAATACGGGCCCGATGACATCAAATTTAATTACATTCAAATTTCTAAAAAATTTATAAATTTCAGTTAAATAATTTTTTCAAAAATTCGTTTCTCGGGCTTGGGACCTCGGAATTCCATTCCGAACATACGCCCAAGTCCCAAATTTTCCTACGGACCCTCCGGGATCGTCAAATTACGGGCCCGGGTCCATTTAACCAAAATGTTGACCAAAGTAAACCTAAATTCATTTTCAAAGAAAAATTCATCATTTCACAGATTTTCACATAATGGCTTTCCGAATACACACCCGGAATGCACACGCAAATCGAGGTGGGACAAAAAGGAGGTTTTGAGGCCTCGCAACACAGAATTCATTTCCAAAAAAAGTGATGATCTTTTGGGTCATCACATTCTCCGCATCTAAAACAATCATTTATCCTCGAACGACTATAAGAAGGAAGTACCTGAGTCAGAGAAAAGATGGGGATAACGGCTCCGCTTATCGGACTCGGACTCCTAGGTCGATGCCTCAACAGGATGAACTCTTCAGTGAACACGGACAGAAGAGAAACTCTTCGATCTCAACTAACAAACATGCCGGTCTAGAATAGCGACCAGCTCCTCCTCATAGGACACATCCTTGTCCAACTAGACATTGCTGAAGTCTAACACGTGGGATGGATCGCCGTGATACTTCCGAAGCATGGACACATGAAACACTGGATGCACGACTGATAAACTTTGTGGCAACACAAGTCTGTAAGCCACCTCTCCCACTCAATCCGGAATCTCAAACGGGCCAATGAACCTAGGGCTAAGCTTGCCCTTCTTTCCAAATCTCATCACGCCCTTCATAGGTGGCACCCGAAGCAACACCCGCTCGCCAACCATGAATGCCACATCACAGACCTTACGATCGGCATAACTCTTTTACCTGGACTGAGATGTACGAAGCATATCCTTAATGGTATTGACCTTGTCCAAGGCATCCTGTACTAGATCTATACCCAACAATCGAGCCTCTCCCAGCTCAAACCACCCAACCGGCGACCGACACTGCCTACCATATGAAGCCTTATAAGGAGCCATCTGAATTCTCCACTGGTAACTGTTATTGTAGGCAAACTCCGCTAAAGGAAAAACTGATCCCACAAGCCTTCAAAGTCAATAACACAAGCTTAGAGCATATCTTCCAAAATCTGAATAGTAAGCTCGGACTACCTGTTCGTCTGAGCATGAAATGTTGTTCTCAACTCTACCCATGTGCCCAACTCACGTTAAACTGCCCTCCAGAAATGCGAGGTAAACTGCGTACCTCGATCAGAAATTATAGACACGGGCACACCATGAAGACGATCAATCTCCTAGATATAGATCTCAGTTAACCTCTCAGAAGAATAGGAGAATGAAATTCATGGAGTTTGTCAGCCTATCAGCAATAACCCACACTGCATCGAACTTCCTCTGAGTCTGTGGGAGTCCAATAACAAAGTCCATAGTGATACGCTCCCACTTCCACTAGGGAAGCTCAATCCTCTAAAACAAACCACCAGGTCTCTGATGCTCGCACTTTACCTGCTGACAATTCAAACAACAAGCCATATACACAACAATATTCTTCTTCATCCTCCTCCACCAATAATGCTGCCGCAAATCCTGATACATCTTAACGGCACGCGGATGTATAGAGTATCGGGAACTATGGGCCTCCTCTAGCATCAACTCTCGAAATCCATCCACATTAGGCACACAAATACAAACCTGCATCCTCAAACCCCCATCATCCCCAACCGTGACCTGCTTGGCACCACTGTGCTGCACTATGTCCTTTAGGACACAAAAATAGGGATCATCATACTGTCAATCTCGAATACGCTCCAATAATAAAGAATGAGTCACTGTGCAAGCTAACGCGTGGCTGGGCTCAGAGACATCCAACCTCATGAACTGATTGGCCAATGACTGAACATCCAAAGCAAGTGGCCTCGCACCAACCGAAATATACGCAAGACGACCCATATTGACTAACTTCCTACTCAAAGCATTGGCCACTACATTGGCCTTCCCTGGATGATATAAGATGGTAATATCATAGTCCTTCAGTAGCTCCAACCACCTTCTTTGCCTCAAGTTTAGCTCCTTCTGCTTGAACAAGTATGGAAAACTCTTGTGATCCGTGAACACCTCACATGACACGCCATATAAATAGTGCCTCCAAATCTTCACCGCGTAACAATGGCTGCCAACTCCAAATCATGAACTCGATAATTCCTCTCATGAATGTTTAACTGTTGCGAGGCATAAACAATGACATTTCCCTGCAGCATCAACACCGCACCAAGTCCAATACGAGATGCATCACAATAAACTGCATATAGCCCTAGACCTGTAGGCAAAACCAACACTGGTGCCATAGTCAAAGCTGTCTTAAGCTTTTGAAAGCTCACCTTACACTCGTCCTACCACCTGAACTGGGCAACCTTTTGGGTCAACCTGGTCATAGGGGATGCTATAGATGAAAATCCCTTCACAACCGGCGGTAATAGCCTGCCAAACCCGAGAAACTCCGAATCTCTGTAGCTGATGGGGGTCTATGCCAGTTCTTGACTACCTCTATCTTCTTCGGATCCATATGAGTACCCTCTGCTGAAACAACATGACCCAAGAAAGCAACTAATCCCAACCAAAACTCTCACTTAGAAAACTTAGAATACAACTGACTATATCTCAAAGTCTGAAGAACAATTCTCAAGTGCTCTCATGCTCCTCTCGGC
This sequence comes from Nicotiana glauca, assembly GCA_026770625.1. NCBI lineage: Eukaryota > Viridiplantae > Streptophyta > Magnoliopsida > Solanales > Solanaceae > Nicotiana > Nicotiana glauca. The sequence continues at coordinate 141,112 of MU690414.1, forward strand.
TACGGGAATAAATCAAAATATCATCAATGAAGGCTATCACGAATGAATCCAAGTAAGGATTAAACTCTCGATTCATCAAATCCAAAAAAGTTGCTGGGGAATCTGTCAACCCAAATGACATTACTAAGAACTCATAGTGCCTGTACCGAGTGCAAAAAGCTATCTTAGGGACATCGGATGCCCTAATCCTAAACTGATGGTAGCCAGATCTCAAGTAAATCTTTGAAAATACCTTGGCACCCTGAAGCTGATCGAACAAATCATCAATCCTCGGCAATGGATACTTATTCTTGATTGTAAACTTGTTCAACTTCCGGTAATCTATACACATTCTTATCGATCCGTCCTTCTTCTTAACAAACAACACCGGTGCACCCCAAGGCAAGATACTAGTTCTAATAAAGCCCTTATCAAGCAAAGCAAGTCTTGCAACTGCTCCTTTAGTTCTTTCAACTCAAGCGGACCATACGATACGATAAAATAGAAATGGGCTAAGTGCCCGATGCCAAATCAATACAGAAGTAATTATCCTTGTCGGGTGGCATACCCGGCAGGTCTGAAGGAAAAACCTCAAGAAACTCACGAACAACAGGCAGAAAATCCATAGAAGGAACCTTAGCACTATAATTACGAACATATGCCAAATAGGCCAAATACCCCTTCTCGACCATACGCCGAACCTTCATATATGAGATAACACTATGGGTAGAATGACCAGGAGTCCCTCTCCACTCTAAATGAGGTAAACCCAGCAAGGCTGAGGTCAGAGTCTTGGCATGAAAGTCCAAGATAGCATGGTAAGATGACAACCAACCCATCCCCAATATGACATCAAAATCAGACATATCCAAAAGTAACAAATCTACATGAGTCTCAAGACCCCCAATCATAACTATACATGAATGATGGACATGATCTACCATAATAGAATGACCCACTGGTGTAGACACATATACAGGAGCACTCAAGGAATTACTAGGCATGACCAGATACGGTGCAAAATAAGATGACACATAGGAGTATATAGATCCTGGATCAAATAGAACTGAAGCATCTCTACTATAAACTAGAACAGTACCTGTGATAATCCATCGGAAGACCCAGCCTCAGGCCTGGATGGAAAATCATAACATCGGGGTTGGGCCCCACTACTCTGAACTATATATCTGGGACGGCCTGCTGCTAGCTAGCCTCCACCTATAGCGGCCTGACCTCCACCTCTAATGACTCTACCTCCACCTCTAGCACCTCTACCCCTACCCCCAGCTGGCTTAGCGAGCTGTGGAACACTCAGTGCATGAACCACGGCACAGGAACCTTGATGTTAAGAGATGCTCAATGCTCGAGGGAAAAATCTAGCAATATGTCTTGTATTGCCACAAGTATAACAAGCCCTCGACTGCTGAGACTGCTGACCTGACGACCTAAATGACCACCCCAAAAACTCTGGAGCGGCGGTGTACTAATAGAAGCTGGTTATGCACTGCGGGACTACTGATCAGAATGCTGCATATGAGAACCAGGACCACCTGAAGCACTGCGAGAAACCTGAAGTGCTGACTGAAAAGGCCTAGGAGGATGGCCTCTACTAAAAGAATCCCTACCTCCAGACGAGGCACCAATAAATCTACCTGAATGATGAGGCCTCTTGTCAGACCCCAGACCACCCCCTTGTGATAGAACCATCTCAACCCTCATGGCCACATTGGTCGCATCCTGAAAGGAAATCTCTCACCTCGTCTCCTTAGCCATCTGAGGTCGAATAGGATGAACGAGTCCCTCAATGAACCCTCACTCTCTCTCTCTCAGTGCGAAGTATAAGAAGAGCATGACGGGCCAAATTAATAAAGCTGGTCTCGTACTGAGCAACAGTCATAGAACCCTACTGGAGACGCACAAACTACCTCTGATAGTTCTCCTTCTGAGTGATCGGAAGAAACTACTCCAAAAATAGCTAAGAAAATTAACCCAAGTCAAAGCTGGTGACCCAGTTGGTATAGCCAAACAATAATCTCTCCACCAAATCTTGGCAGATCCAGATAAACGAATAAGAGCAAAGTCGACCTCATTAGTCTCCACTATACCCATGTTCCTGAGAACCTCATGACAAATGTCTAAATAATTTTGGGGATCCTCAGAAGATGCACCACTGTAAGCGGTAGTGAAGAGCTTGGTGAACCTGTCCAATCTCAACAAAGCATCCGTAGACATAGTTGGCCCCTCTCTGGTCTGTGCCACAATACTACGCTAAACTACCCCAACTGGCTGAGCTGCTGGAGTCTGAAACTGGGGAACCATCTTCGCCGTAGTGCGCGTAGTAGGAGTTTGGGCTCCTCCTCCTGCTTGAGAGACGGTTGGTGCAACAGGAAGCAAGCCTGCCTGGGCGACACTCTCCATAAGGCCCACTAGACGGACCAGAGCATCCTGAAGTACCGGGATGGCAATAAACCCCTCTGGGACCTGAGCTGGCACCACTGGAACTGACTGGGCTAGAACCTCCTCGTTAAAATCAACTTGACGCTCCGTTGTTGGTGCTGTTGCTCTACCTCGGGCCCTTACACGGCCTCAGCCTCTGCCCCTCGCAGGAGCTTCTACTGGGGGCTCAGGCTACTGGTCAGTTGATGAAGCAGTGTTCTTACCATCTACGAAAGAATAGAGTGGAAGTTTAATTACCATTGAGAAACCAAGTCGTACGATATGAAGGAATAGATGTGAAGTTTTTCCTAACTCTGTAGCCTTTGGGAGATAAATAGAGACATCTTCGTAGAGATCCCTCAGAATCTACTAAGCTTCTCCGTGAATTGTGAGACCTAAGTAACCTAGAGCTCTGATACCAACTTATCACAACCAAGATTTCCCACCCTTGGGAGTCATGATGGCGCCTACTAGTGGAAGCTAGGCAAGCCAATTGGAAAATTTTCATTTTTAATCCTTTAACAATGGTAAATAAACATCATATAGACAACGGAATTAAATAAGAGGAAGACTGAAATGTAACAATTTAATAATAATACCAATACTAATCCATAACATAAACTACCATGAATTGGTGTCACAGTATCATAGACTGTCTAGAATACTACAAATAAAGGTCTGAAAGATTAATACAACGATGTCTCTGGAATACATGAAAGAAACATAATGAAAAGATAGAAGAAGACGCCAAGGCCTGCGGATGCCCTTAGGACTACCTCAGCTCGCCTGTTGGACTGAAGGTAACAACCTCATAGCGGTCTAATAGCTGCAGCACCGGGATCTGCACATAGTGCAGAGTGTAGTATCATCATAACCGACCCCCTCGATGAAGTAGCGACAAGGCTAGGACCAGAATATCAACTAAACCTGTGCAGTTAAATCATATACAATGGAAAATAAAGGCGAAACTTTATAAATAAAGATAGGAAAGGGGAATCATGCTTCGGGGAACAATAAGTATCAATAGAAAACCAACAGTTAACTATAAAGAACACCATAACTCAATTATCCAAAAAAAACCAGGAAATCAAAGACAAGCACACGACATCACCCTTCGTGCTTTTACTCTCGTCCTCTCCATAAAAATCAATATAATCATCACGTCATCACCCTTTATGTTTTTACCTCACATAATCATGGCACTAAATGATCCTTCATGCATTATAACTCATATCATGGCACAGAATTGTACATCATGCGGCACGGCATCACCCTTCGTGCTTTAACACTCTCACAAATATCATGCATGGCATCACCCTTCATGATTTAACACTCTCTCACAAATAACATGCAAGGCATCACCCTTCGTGCTTTAACACTCTCTCACAAATATCATGCGCGTCGTCACCCTTCGTGCTTTAACACTTTTCCTTACCCAAACAACAATCACAAAGCAATAAGGGCAAGGGAATCAATAAAATCACAATAAAATTCCGGCATGGGAACAATAGTATAACAACCATATCCCAGCAAGGGAAACAATATCAAAAGAAATAATATCCCGGCAAGGGAGATAACATCAAAACTAACAACATCCCGACAAGGGAGACAATATCATAAACCTCTTCTCTTTTTCATATTTACTTCACAACTTAATTCACAACTTGAGCCAATTCTCTAAAATGCTCAATTGCCAAAAATATTCCCACAAATCATTTTACAACTTGAGCCAACACTCTTCAATGTTCATTTACCAATATTACTTCCACAAGCCTTATTCAACAATAGATATCATCATGTAAAGCATAAAAACACGAAACTGAGTCACATTAATCAGAGTATAAGACTCACGGTCATCCTTAACACTAACGTATAGATACTCGTCACCATGCCTATACGTCGTACTCAACAATTAACACATAGCATGTTTACCGTGAAAATGGTAATAACAATTAAATTTGTTAATGGAACTCTAAAAATACGTGATCTATTTATATGCTAGTTGTTTAAGCAGTTGATGCTAGATGTATGAAATTTAACGGCGAAATACGAACTAAAGCAGAGTTATAATCAAACCAATGGGCTGGCTATTCGGGCTCGGACTGACTGATGAGAGACCTCGAGGTCGAAGCCTGGGCTCGTGCTCGAGCTATCGGGGGTAACGGGAAAAGGGTTGACAGTGAGGATATAATTGATGGAGGCTCTTTATGTCCAATGATAAGCAATAAATATAGAACACGTATGAAGATAATAAAATAGAGCGACGATCTCAAGCGAGTAAGTTAGAGAGAAAAGAGAGAGAGAGAGAGAGAGAGAGAGAGAAAGTTATTATTTCATCTAGAATAGTTGGAGCAACAACCCTGTACAAAGTGATGAGGATTCCCCTTATATAGGAGGGAGCTCCAAACGTGGTACACGAGTGCATTAATTATAAAGGTATGGAGATGGGACGGCTAGACGTGATATCAGGCTCTACCAGTGCTATCTGCTCGTCTTGGGAACTCCCCATCCTTGACATTGTCGTTGGGTTGAGCGTAAATGGACCTCAAGGGAGAGGACTCGACCGCAACCCCACAGCCTCGAGATCTCGACATGACTTCCGTAAATACCGTAATGACGAGAAATTGGACCCTCCGATTTTACCGTATACATATAGTCTTCGCGTATCCTAGAATGCGGTAATAGGAAATGATTTTGAGCCATCGTTCTGTGGGCATAATTGTCGTGACGTCAATCAATAAGGGCATTAAATTCTATGTTCTAGAAAACCGTGCAAGTGTCAGCATCAACTGCGATTATCGAGGAGACCATAAACTGCTTATTGGCTCGCCCTTTCCACTGCCCAGGTTGTTCCTATAAATACATCGACCGTTCGACATTCCTTATTTTCACCCCATCTTTAAATTCACAAGTTAGAATCCACCATCTTCTACACTTTTCTATCTTGTTTTAGATAAAATTTTACTATTGGTATCGCTAGTACTTCTAGAACGATTCCTCGATAGAACGAAGTTGCATCATCATCTCGTTTGACCTTCCTTGGAACAGTGTAATCCACCTAATCTCGATATATCAAATGATTTTAACACCGATACAACTTCATCCACACTGGGTCGATGTGAGCACGTGTCCTGATACACTAGCATTGTAACCGACATACAAACGGTGAGGACAGACTGTCGATGGAGCAAGGTGATGGAGGGCGAGATTCTCGGTCTTAATAAGAATATAAAAAACTATAAGGCCAACTTTCTTTACGTGTATACCTACCCGTTCACCTTAGGTCCTGATAATTCTTTTGAATCCACCCCCCCCTCCCCCCCCCGAGATAGACTCGATTATCCTTAACTTCTATGATAAGTACCAAGTGACGCTTGGTCAGATCTATCCTTCTTTCTGGAGGGTAGTATTGATGCTCCGTCATTTCACCGAAGAGGTTGGGGATGAGACCTTTACCCTCAATCATTTGATCAGGATGCATAGCCCCCGATTCTATCAAAGTTCGATCAAGCTCCATCACCGATCCAAAAAATTATTTTTCTCAAGCATCGACGAGGGAATGGATCGAGGGTGGATGAGAAAATTTATTCGGGTAAGGACCTCGGATATCATCCCAGCCTGGCTGATGCCCTTTCCGGAGAAATGGAACATACATCGTAAGCACTTTTCTTTTAACCACGTTGTAATATTTTTCTTTTGATATAACAACCTCTCTGTGTTTCCTACAGCCACTACTTGGTACCCCGAGATGGTTTCGGATTTGTCAGGATGGATCGAGCTGTTAGATAAGGCATTCCCATACCTTGTTCGGTCTTGGGCTGACCTAGACAAGGAGCGATAGGTGGCCAAGAATCATGGTGGAGTTTCCTTACCGCCCATGCCTCATATTCTCATTTCTCCCTGTGCCCTTAGCAATGACAACTTGTGGTTGCTACGCTTGTGCAGGTCTTGGCGAGAATATGCAAATGAGGATGCCCCCTGGTGGCGAAGTGGAGTCTTCGGAGCCCGGAAAAGGCAAGAATAGGGAAGGGGAGGTAGCTTTTGATCCCTCCATGGCAAAGAAATCAGGTCATATGAGCATCGAGCCTCTACTCAGACCTCTGCTTCAACTTTAGGGGCAAATTTCGGAGCTAAGAATGAGGAGGGTGGTGAATGCCCGTTAGCACGGAGGATGAGGTCGAGTATGGGAGCCTTGCAGGTGTCTTATTCAGAGGCTGCTGAATCTGGGACGGCCGACTCAGGTCAGCCCCGTAGACCGAAGACCCTTGGGGAGGGTGTTGATGTGGCCTCGGACCGCATGACTGAGTTTGGCACAGTTTCCGCTGGGGTGACCGTTACCATCGATCCTAAAGGTTCGGGGCCCAGAGCTTTATAGGATAAGGAATTGCCTCTTGGGTAAATTGGTGATATGCATGATTTCATCTCATACTTTTAGGTCTCTTCAAGGGGGCTGGGCGACGCTCAAGATGCGAACGCCGCCAAAGCTGGGGTTCCTCTCAAGGGGGAGGCTCATTTGCCAATATCTTCGATGGTCTTAGCGATAACGTCGGTCTTGACATTCCTGGTGCCGTTAAGGCGGCAGAGAGATCCTTGCAGCAGGTGCTATCTATTTTTTGTATATTTCTTTAAATTTCGGACATCGTTCTTTATTTTTCTAACTCTTTCGCTATGTCACAGTGCAAGGAGGCGTATGATCATGCCCTCTTTCTGCTCCGCGAGGAGCTTTCTTACCGTGATAAAGAACGTAAGAAACTCACTTTGATATTGTGGGATTTGGAGGCCCATTCTACTCGAGGAGAGAAGGAATTAGGAGAGCTCCGAGCTACTTTGGAGAGAGCGCTCCGGGAAAAGGCTGGCCTTGTTGCGCAGGTATTTAAACATACTTGTAACCGACCTTTGCTCTCATATCCCGACATAAATCAGCTTATCTTTCTTTTATAGGTTGAGCAGAACAGTTCGCAGATTAGCCAACTGAACACGGAGGTCTCCGAGCTAAAGAAGAAAATAAACGTAGCGACTTGGGAGTTGGCGTAATACCATGATCTTCTCAAGAATGCTCATAAGTATATTGCTTCCCTGGCCATGGCCAAGTCTGAGGTTGAAAGAAATGATGCCACTTATCTGGAGGAAGCAGCCACGACGCATAGAATAGATCGTGATTTATCGTTAGCAGCTGAGCAGAAACTAGCTCGCGCTATTAATCATTCTATGGCAGAGGCGAGGAGAGACCCTAGAGGAGATCGGGGTCAGAGGCGTTGACCTGTCAATTGATCTCGATAAAGCCTGCGATTTGGAGAGAGAACTGGTGCTTTTAGTTTCCCCCAATGAGGGCGAAGATAGCGATGGTGGAGAGTAGTCCCTGAGTCATTTTCCATCCCCTCTTTTTCCCTTTGTATGTAGCCCCAGGGGGGTGGATCTTGTGGATACGTGTTTGGAAATGTAAAAAGAGGGACCTTTCTTCTTTCAGTTTCTTTTAGTTTTTCTCTTTTGTTCCTTTGCTTTCGCGGATTTAGAGTTTCGACCTTGGTATTCGCCTTTCAAAATCTGTTCTCGGAGTGACCGAGACCCTTGAATTGGGCCACGCCCCGAGGTTAAATAGACAGCCTCTAACAGGCCGGTGCCGGTGATATTGAGGAGCCCCTGAGGCCTCGCAATTTCTCGAATCCTACTGGGTTGCAACATTTGCTCGACCTGGTAGAGAGGTTCTCAAGGCAATTATACCGGTGTATTTCCCTGGGAGAGGGTGATGTTAACGCGGCCAAAATTAATTGGCCTTTTGGGTAGGCTGGCAGTTGCTATTTTGCCCCTATATATTCATTCAATTGCCTTTCTAACGGTGATTATGCTGCTTTGATAGCCTATCTCTTCCACAGAGTCTGGTGTTTATGCTAGTTCTTCTGTTGCTTTAATTCAAAATTTGCTTAGATCCACATCTTTCTCCTCCTATTCTATCGTATCCATGACTGCTACGTCGACGTCCGATCGCCAAGAAGAGGGGAGTTCTCCCTATGCCCCGCATTCGGTTGGTGATAGTGACACACCGCCGGTGCCCGATGAGCGGGCCTCGAGGTGTCTTGCCTCGGAGATAGCCACCACGCCGGGGAGGCCTCCCAATGTTTCGGGTCACTAGGAGCATGTGTCGAGGATCATCCCATCAGTGGGAGAGGAAAACCTCGAAATGATTAGAAAATATTATGGATGCGAAAAGGGTGCGATATTACAAGTACCCTCTTTCAAGGAGAGCATCATCACATACGTCGAATGGTTTTTGAGTTTATACACGCATAATTTTGCATCAAGTCCCCCCCACTGGTTCGTACATGACTTCTGTCGAAGATATCGGGTTACCTTGGCTCACCCCTTCCTTTGGAAAGTTGTGCAAGCGATGAAATATTTTATCGATAAGGCCGAGATAGAGTTTACCCTCAGCCATCTTGTGAGGTTGTATCGGCAATTGTGTTGTCAGGGTTTGATCGCTCTACAGCGTCGATCCAACCGAGATCTTGTCGTCGGTAGAGAAGAGGACGAGGACCGTGGATGGATGAGTTCGTTCATTTGAATTCGAACGGCTGATGTCATCCTAAAGAATTTTTGCCATTTCCTGAGAAATGGAACTCCACATGTAAGTGTCTTACCTGAACTATCATCATTTTGCTTGGAGGTGGGCTCCGTAATGATATCTTTTCATTTCATATTTGTAGCAACTCAGTGGTCACTGAACGAGGCTCCCAATTTAGCCTAGTGGACTTGTAAGCTGGCAACTTGCTCGTTCTATGATCGGCGCCGATGGCGAAAACTGTCCAAAGGGAAATGGGAGGCAAAGCATCGTGGTAGGTGTCCGGTGTTTTGTTTCCTGAAAATGGCACTTCTCTTGTCAGCTTGTTAACTCAATTGCCACAGGTATTGGAGGCTTTTCCGAAATAAGGCCGTGTCCCCTGGAAGAGGGGAAGAGATTGCCGACCTCGGGATCGGGGATTGATGACAAACAAAAAGGGGGTTCAGGAAGTGAAGAGGCTTGCAACGGGGAAACTCCTTCCCAGCGGCTAAGAAGAAGCAATTTGGTCGGCCGGCTATCTCCTAAAGGTAGTAAGCCATCAGATATTGGCTCGGCCTTTGGTGAGGCTCAACGGATTGGCCTCATAGTGAGTTTTTGATCTCTGTAAGATTATTTTGGTCTCGTGCCTCTCTTCTCTTGTTTAATTTTCTTTCATAGGCCTTCGATAGGCTGAAATCCGAGCTGCTTCGCTGTGCGGCCCCGTTGCGGTAGGCCTTGGACATGGAAAAATCCCTTAAACTTTTTTGCGCAAAAAAAGTAAATTAACTAGTTTTCCTGCAGCGTGAAGTGGTCCGGAGCCGGAGCCGGAGCCATGAGAGCTGCCTAGAAAAATAGGTATCATGTATTCCATGCTGGCTTGCACCCTCTTTTTTGCCTCGGCGGATTAATGTTTTGATATTTCAGTTGAAGAACAAAGTAGAGGAGTTGGACAGCTCTGGGGCAAAGTTGGTCGAGCCAGACGAGAATTCAACGAGCTGCAGGCGCATGTAAGTACCCATTTTGCGGCCAAAAAGAGTGCTTTAGCCACGATTTCTGCTCTTGAGATGCAAATACGGATCGCTCGTGTGAATGATTCGGCACGAGCGAACATGATCGCAAGGCTTTCGTCCGAGCATTTGAAGGCGAAGTCCGTGGTGGTGAATGTCAGGGCCGACATCATGATGAGCAGCAGCAGGGAAGGATAGAAAGCGACGGCCTTTTCTAGGAGTGTTGTCATTGCTAAAGTTGAACTGAAGAGGGTCTGATGATAGGCTATAATTGCATATTTTAGTCGCTTATTACACTCTAATTTACTGCACTTTAGTTGAGTTTGAGCTTTAATCGCTAGTGTTTTGCACTAACGGTGTGTTTTATGCCTTGTAGGAGTGATTTCGAGCTATATAGATGTTATGGAATGAATTCAAGTGATTTGGAGCTTTGAAGTCTGAGTAAAATCTCAAGGAATTTAGTCGGGATCAGGTTCGGCGGTCAAATTTGATAATTAAGTACGAACGAAGACTCGAGGAGGCATATTGCGCACTATCTAGTAAAATAGACATAACGTTTTTCTCAGAACTCCATTTGGAATCCACAATATATGATTGGAAAGCTAACTCAAAGGGATACAACTTTCATGTTTTACATTCTTTCAAATTCCAAACGAAACAGGGTGAAAAACAGCGATTACGATAGGACCATGGTAGAACACCGCGGCAGAACATTAGCAAAGATTCAAAGGAACTATTTGGCCGCGGTCCCGGCGTAACCGTGGTGGGACCGCGGCAGAACACGTAAATTTCAGGGACCAAAGTGTAAAACACGGGATTTTAAGTCGTAAACCCTATATTAAACAAAGGAGGTCAGCCAAGAACAAAGGGGGACATATTTTGGACACAAATTAGACCTAAGGAGGCAAGACACATTGAGAGCAAGGCGGGGAATTCTTCAACAAGTTTTTCCTTCCTCTTCTTATTTTTCATTGTTGGTTATGATTTTTAGTATTGTAGTTTTACTTACTATTATGAATAGCTAATTCTTTTTCTAGGGTTTTGGTAAAACCCGTTGGGATGATTTGGTTGTTATATTAATATAGTATTGAATTGGTTGTTTGTCTCTATTTGTTCAACTACATTTTGATTGTGGTTAATTGAAAGGATCCTCAATTAGCCGTTACTATTTACTATGTATTTGCTTGAGAGAGAGTGCATATTTAGGTAGTTGTTTGAACAACATCACTCCCAGAGTATAGGCGAGAGTCATAACTGAGGGTTTAGAGGTTGGATTAGAGATAACGATACCTCGGGTGCAATCTAAGTGAACTGTAATGCGAATCTAGCTAGTGTAGCTTAAGAGAGTATGTCTAGTAAATTATCATAATTGCTTGAGAAAGATTTATGATAGCTGGAGAGTTCATGATTGATAGAGGCAACTAAGTCAAAGAAATAAGAAACATACAACTAAGGAAATCAACAACAGGGGAAACCATTACCTTAGACCTTTATTTCAATTATTTATAATTCAAGCATAGTTAGTTTTCAGCTGTTTATTTATTTTCAATCTTGTCTTCGGGGTGATATTAAACAAATACAACTAAGCCTTAGTTCTCTGTGGGATTCGACTCCGGACTTTTAGACTGGATTATATTTGCAGCGACCGCTTATCCTTTTTAGGACTAGAGTTGGGCGTGATCAGGGTCCTTGATCGCACAAGCAGTAGCAAGGAGTACGCAAAATGCAAATCTCGGAGAGAAATTCTAGAGGAGATTCATGCCAGGGGATTTGATCTCTCGGAAAATATTGAGCGAGCAAAGGGGGAGGAGTATTATGCCAAGTTCCTTCTGTCTAATGCTGAAGATGGCGAGGAAGGGGTCGTCGGGCCATAGTCACCGAGGGGGGATGTTTATTTCTTGCCTTATCTTCGCATATATAGCCCTCACAGTGTGTTGCGAATGGAATTTGTATTTTATTGCTTGTATATATAAGGTGGAACCCCGCAATTCGCATCTCATGTACCGCTTTCTGCTTTGCTTCTGATAAGGTGGATTGGTTCTGAAGTTGGTGAGAATCCTTGGATTCGTGATATGGCCCTGAGGCTTATTAGGCAGGCTTGTGAGCTCTTATGTGCTCGGTCGATATGACCTCTAGTGCAAGCTGGCGTTAGAGCTCTTATGCTTTTCCTCAACTGTTTTGAGTCTAGTCTCCAAGTCGAGCTTCAACTCGAGCTCATTCAACCTTCAAGCTTTTGTGTTTGTATGGGTAGGAAACAATGGCTCTTACGCCTTGGATCGAAGTGGCCTTTAGTATGCACGGCCATGAGGCTCGTTAAGATGGCGACCTTGGCCCTTAGGCATGTATTATAGTTAACTATTTTGGGTTCGATCTCCGAATCGGGTTACGACTCAAGCTCATTTTGACCCTCAAGCTTTCAAATTTTCAGCTGGCGATAATGGTTCTTATGTTTTTGGTCGTTGCGAACTTTCAGTGTGTATTTCCCTGAGGCTCGTTAGGCTGGCGACAATGGCTATTACGCTTTGCCCTTAGGCATATGTAGGCTTTGTTTTCCTCTTGTTAAGGACTTTTGCAATGATTTTTCCTGACCGATCGTTGGTTCGCGAAGAACCTTGATTACAAGTCGTTAGCGGCAGTATTCGATCACCTCGGAAGGTTTTGCTCATAGGCTGAGTAGCTCAAAGCCCTGTGATTTGGAGCTGACATGGTGGAAGCTCTTTTTCCTATCGAGTGTAGCCTGTTTAACCCGTTCTTTTCGAAGTATATTCGAGGTAATGGCCTATGATTTTATAGCGGCGGTCGGGCATCCCTGAGTCGCGTTAATTTGGTCCCGAGTGTAGTAGTTTGGGTGTCTATATCGAGGGTATGCCTTTTTAGGGGTCTTCCAAGTTTGATATATAGCCTAAACTTCGGGATGGAGTTTTATGCATGTAGTAAGGTCTTACAAAATATTTCATGCCTGTTGAGATCTTACAGGTTATTCATGCCTATTGAGGTCTTACAGGTTGTTCATGCCTATTGAGGTCTTACAGGTTATTCATGCATATTGAGGTTGTGAGCACGTAATTTTTGCCCTAAGCTAATTATTCCCAAAATTTCAAACAAAATACAATTTTTGTGAATTTTTGTGTTATTTTCTGGTAATTGTTGCATTTTATTTGTGAATTTTAATTCATATGAAAATATAACAAAAAAATACATTTGACATTTGCATTGAGGATTTAATTTCATATTTTAGGATTAATTAGTGGTTGGTTTATTTTAGAACAAAATATGAAGGAAAATAGTTCATTTTTGCATTTTTAATTGTTTTAACTGTGAATTGGTCACTAAATAGGATTTAAACAATTTTAGAAATTAATTAGCTTAACTTGGAAATATATTAGGTCTTTAGTTTTATTTTAGTATTTTTATAAAATCAGAAAAATATAAAATAAAATATATATACCTCATTTTATATATACAAAATGAAAACAAAGTAAATAAAGAAATAAAAGAGAAAAGCAAAAAGAAAGTAATTAAAATGAGGTTGTCTTAAGAAACACCCAAAATTGGGCCAAAATTAATTCATAGCCCAAAGCACCCCACGCACAAACCACCCCAGGCACAAATCTCGTTCCCAGTACCCGGTGCGGTCCAAAGAGGCGCCAAAAGATGCCGTTTGGCGTGAGGAAATATGGACCACTCATCTCCAAAATCCAATGGCCCATAATGGTTCTTAGATTTTTAATATAATTGTCCGAAAATTTCATTAACCCAAGACACATTTTCTTCTTCCTCGTACACTCCCCTATAACGCCACCAGCACCGCCACCGGAGAAAACGCCTCCATCTCCGGTGGCTCTCAAACTCACACCCTTAGACCGCCTCAATGCACTCATCACAAATATCCTATTAGTTCCCTTCGAATCCTACTGGACCGTCTCGAATATTCAGATTTGCTACTGCCATCTCCACTGTCCACGGTGGTGATATCGCCCAAATCGGTCCAAATTCACAGCACTGAACCTCCTCTATCTCCTCATCGCCAATCTCTAAATAATCCTCTTCAAATTATGATCGAGCCCCTCGAATTTCAAATCCAAAATCGGTCAAAAACCTTAATTCATCCCATTGATTTCAAATGAACGCATCAGGGACTCCTTGCTTCCCTCACGAGGAATCCGATATCATTGGCCTCGAACTTCATTGAAGGCAGTCGAGTTTGAATTTGGAAATTTTCCAGTGAGTCTTCTTTTTCTTTATTTTTTCATTCTTTAATTTTGTTCTTGTTTTGTTGAAGTCTGCTTCCTTGTTTGTTAATTGCGTCTCTTGGTTCTGTTTTTATTTCCTTTTCATAATTCTTTTAGAATATGGGTCAGCTTAATTGAGTTTATTTGCTTGGATTTGAAGTTTGGTTAATCGATTTAGTGTTTTAAGACTGACTGTTCACTTAACTCAATAGGTTTCTTCTTTGCGGATTAATATGATTGTTATGACTAACTGATGCCATTGTCTTATAGGTTTTTTCTTATTCATCTGTTATTAGTTAGATTAGTGTAGTTTAATGTGGATTTCTAAGTCTGTTAGTTTTGTTTAGTCGATAATTAGACAATGGTGGATTAGGATTCTTAATTAAGATTCAATTCATAGCTTAGGAAGCAGTTTGATTGTAGCAGTAATTTTGAGTCGAAGCTCAGGGGTAATTGGGGTATTTCAGGGAATGAAGAATCTTTAGTAACTGATCTAGAATTTCCTAGAAGATTCTAGGCAGGGGTCAAAGTGGAATATCAGGAGAAGTGGTGTGATAACTTGAATAACAATTCACCATTTTAGGGACTAAAATATGCAAAGAGGAAGTCTGAAGTTTGGCCTATAAATCGGCATCCTAGCTGCCTTAGAAAAGAGGAAGTTTTGGAAGCCCTCAAATTCCTCCAAAAACAAGACTCTTCTAGTTTCAGATTTGAAATTCAAAATTTCAGATCCAAATTTTTTTCTAGTTCTTAGTTCCAAAAAAAATCAAAAAAACAAAATAGAAATGCAGTAAAAATCAACAAAAAGTACTGTTCCATAGAACTTTTGGTTCAATTTCAAGTTTCAATAGTTGCTTTGATCGTATAGCTTGATTTCAATTTGCTGAAGCTCTCCTGAGATCTATTGGTCCAATTCTGGGTTAATTCGAGTTCAATTGGGCCAGTTATGGGGTATTTTGTTCTGTGATATGTTCTTGCATTAAGTACTTGGGTTTATGAAGTGATTTTGGTTCTAAATTGATCCTGGTTATTAATGTTGTGACTTATTTGTTGATACTGTTATCTGCCGTAGCTGACCTCCTCTTCTTCTACTTATATTTTGATCTCCAGATATTTTCCAACTCCAATTGATGTATAAAGGAATGATTCAAGGTGTACTGGCTGTTTGAAGAAATGCAATCTGGATTCTGCCAATTTGTTGTTTATTATCAAATATTAGATGCACAATAGTAGTAATAGATTTGTGTAAACACTGGACTGCATTAACTGATGGACTGTATGGATTGAACTGAATTAGACTATATAAATTACTATGCACCAGATTTATATGATTACTGTGAGTAGAACATTAGTGTTAATTAGTTTCATATAGGTTGATAGATGATTTGTGCATTAAGAATGCCACAGTAAATGATGTTAACTTAAATCGATTCAGAACCCGGAGTTTGTATTGTTAACTGGCAGACGAAAACTAGTGATTTGAGTCTAATAATTGTTTCCAGTTGTAATCAAGTAGAACCATGTTGAATCGTGTAGCACTGATCTGGACTATAATTTTTAAGTTCTGGAATAATGACCTTAATATAGTATAAGCTGACTTCCTATGTTGATAGTTTACTAAAGCTGAAACTGGGCCAACGTTGCAAGGTCCAACGTTGCTATAAGTCACCATTATTTAAATTATATTAGGCATGTGGGGTATTAATTCACAAATGTAAATTTGGATTTCAAATTACGTGGTGGGTTAAAATTAAAAGGGTCCTCCCTTTTGTTTGAATTCAGACTTGAATTTAGGGCTTGTATTTATACATGCCCATTAATTGGCCCTTCTAGAGACAAAAAAAATATAATAAATAGAAAATTGTAGTTACACTAGAATTGGCCTTAAAATAAAAATGAGACGAGCCTCGCGGAACAAAAAATATATTGCGGGGCCCTCAATAAATGGTTGAATTAAAATACTTAGATTTCGAGATGGGTCGCTTAGCAAATTTCACAGCTTTGCCCAAAGATAATGACACGCTAGCCACTTTAGGTGCGCTTTTTAAGAATCTTACCTTCTTAAATACGGGTGGGCATTTCATGCGACCCAAATCCAAATATCAAAACATTGAATAAGAATGTGTCTAGGATCCGGGTGCATTTCATGTGACGTGATCCGAAAACACAATCTTAAACCACGTTCACTTTCTTAATAATCGACTAAAGCGGTCAATAACTCTAAAATTGCACTATAGGTTTAGCATGTATTAAAAATAGATTTTAGCCAAGTATAGCAGTTGAGCGACCGTGCTAGAACCACGGAACTCGGGAGGGCCTAACCCCTTCTCTCGAGTTAACAGAATTTCTTACCCGGATTTCTGGTTCGCGACTGTAATACAGAGTCAATTCCTTTCCTCGATTCGGGATTCAAACCAGTGACTTGGGACACCATAAAACTCCCAAATGGCGACTCTGAATCTCTTAGTAAACGAATCCCGTTTCGATTGTCCTTTAATTGGA
Organism: Nicotiana glauca; assembly: GCA_026770625.1. NCBI lineage: Eukaryota > Viridiplantae > Streptophyta > Magnoliopsida > Solanales > Solanaceae > Nicotiana > Nicotiana glauca. Next base: position 157,803 of record MU690414.1, read on the forward strand.
AAAACTCCTTTTATTATGCCCTTCACGGGGCGTAGTAGCGAAAAAGCAGGTGTGACAGAGGTCTTATAGGTTATTCATGTCTGTTGAGGTCTTACAATTTTTTCATACTTGGTATAAGTATTTTGAGACCGAGTCTGCCCTCTTGGGGTTTTATGGCCTCCGGGCTTGCTTTTTTTTTTTTTAAATGGATGGCGATTGGCGACAGTCTCCGAGTCATCGAGTTTACTTAGGCTCGAGGCTGACACTCGTGAGCTTGGAATTGCCTTATTGAAGGCTTATGTCTTTGGAGATTCCGACCCTGGGATCATGCGCTTTCTGAGTTTGCTACGCCAGTCTCCAAGTGTTCGAGACAATTTCCCTTTTTATAGATGTTCCGTAATTTTTGTTCCGCCTCATTGAGGGCTTACGAGTTTGGAGTCTCAACTCTAAGGCCATACGGGTGCCAAATTATTGACGCTAGTCTCCGAATATTTCGGGGCATTCCTGGTGGAGGGATCCCTGCCTTGAGAATGCTGAATTTTCTTTGGAGTACGAGATGCTTTGGCAAAAAATATTCTTTGATTGCTTGGCATAAGTACACATTGTTTTGTTTCCGTGAGAACGGCTTATGTGGACATGGTTCACTTGACTATTTGGGCCGGTACATCATTTTCCTAGTTGAACCCCGTTCGGCGCTTCTTGGTTCTTCTGATTGGGTGACCTTTAGAAGGATGCCCTCTAGTGTTCGAGGTTGATTGAAAAGGAAGCCTTGCACTTTTTTTTGGATCCTAATTAGGTAGCGCGTGAATGTTGCCTTGTTAAAAACCTTGCTTGTAAAACCCCTGTCTAGGATAAAAACTCGGTCGAAGGAAAAGTGTGCAACAGACGCTCCAAAACTTTGAGATCCTCAAGTTGGGCTGGCATCTTGGTTGCTTTGGTCGATGGCCTACGTAGAAGTTATCATAAAGTAGAAAATAGAAAGAAAATGGGAGGATGATTATACCTTAATGGCGATGACGCTCTTGGATTTTGGCGTTTGTTTGGCGGACTTGAGGTGGTCCTTTATTTGGATATAGCCAAGGGCATATCTTAAAAGATTGTATGGAGGATATGCTGGGATTCGTCTGTTTTGTTCTTTTTGGTTGTTTCTCTTTCTCGGGACTGGTTCTTAGCTCGGTCATTGAGGAGCTCCCGAAAGTGTCCGTTATATAGTAGCCGAGCCACTTCCTCCCGGAGTTGTCGGCAATCCTCGGTTCTATGCCCGTGCGAGTTGTTGAACTCGCGTATCAAGTTATAGTTCCTTTGCGAAGGATCTAACTGTATAGTCCTGGGCCATTTGACGTCCCTAATTTTGTTAATGGAGAATACGATGCCCGATACATCAACATTGAAGTTGTACTTTGATACGCGTGGTGCCCCCGTTGGCAATGTGTCCCCATCGAATCTGCCTCGGCTGAGGAGTCCCTGAGGGTTTTCGTCCTCGGTTCACCAATCGATCATTGCGAGGCAAATTGCGTCTTGGGACATTCCTCCTATCTTCGTGGTACAGTTGAGACCTCTTTTTTTTCGATTTCGATTCCTTTGCCAGGATCCTACTCGGGTATACTAAGCTTGAGGGGGCTCCCAGCTGGTCATCCTTGACCCTGATTTTTGACGGGTACCGGTTGTGGACGTTCGACCAGGTTACAACTAGATACTTGTTCAGATTCTCTTTTAGCTATCTTAACGCCACTACTTTGTCCATTCAGGCCCTGAGTGAAGGCCTGCACCGCCCAGTCATCGGAGACCGGGGGGCAGTTCCATCCGTTTCGTTTGGAAGCGAGATATGAATTCTCGAATCATTTTATTCCCCCTCTACTTGATATTAAATACGTCAGACTTCCTTGTTGCTACTTTGATAGCGTCGGTATGTGCCTGTATGAAGGAGTCTTCTAGCATGGAAAATGAGTTTATGGAGTTGGGAGCTAAGTTGTGATACCACATCATGTACCCCATCGAGAGTGTTTCTCCGAACTTCTTCAATAAGACGGACTCGATCTCGTCGTCTTTTATGTCGTTGCCCTTTACCGCGCACGATAGGCAGTGACGTGTTCGTTGGGATCTGAGGTCCCGTTGCATTTTTTTTGTTCTGACATTCTGAAATTCTTTGGAATAGGTTTTGGAGCCTCTTCCGCTGGGAACGACCGCTGCACAAACTTCTTCGAATCTACACCCTTCAGTACAGGGGGCGCGCCCGGGATTTGGTCAACCCTAAAGTTGTAGGTTTCGACCTTCTTTTCGTTGGCTGCTATCATTTTCTCGCCTGACTCGATCCTTTTGGTGAGATCCTTGAGCATTTTTGCGATGGCAGGATCGGCTACCGATCCGTTATTGCTTGATCTCTCTAGTACCTGTTCGGTCGGAGGAGTATCTCCCCGTCCTACCATGCTAGGAGTTTTCGGGTGGCTTTGTAGCTGAACAATAGGCAAATTTTGTGCCTACAACATTTCAAAAATAACATGAAGAATAACTTCTCGTTCTTCCGAAGCTGGGGTTTTTGGGCTACTTGTTGGTCTCCATGTTATATGCTCCTGTCGGTGCATGAGGTTTCGTTGACTTGTTGTGCATCCTGTGAATCTGCGTCCGCTGGAATCGATCCTTGTATGTTATCGAGGTTCTGTGGTGGCGTGCCGACAACTAGAATAGCCAACCCATTTTCCTGTGGTTTTCGAGGTTGTTGTTCTCAAATCTGTTTACTGAGCCAGACATTTTGACCTGAAATCGAAGATCTTAGACAAGAAAAAGTGTGAAAGATAACTTGCGTTGTGTAATGAAACCAGCAAGATAATAATCACTATTATTTTTAACCCCATAGTGGCCGCCAAACTTTTTAACGTAAAAAAGGTAATAACAATTAAATTTGTTAATGGGACTCTAAAAATACGTGATCTATTTTTATTCTAGTTTTTTAAGCAGTTGATGGTAGATGTATGAAGTTTAACGACGAAAAACGAGCTAAAGCAGAGTTATAATCAAACCAAGGTGCTGGTTATTCAGGCATCAGACTGACCGATGAGGGACCTCGAGGTCGATGCCTGGGCTCGAGCTCGAGCTATCGGGGGTAACCGGGAAACAGTTAACAGTTAGGATATAATTGATGGAGGCTCTTTATGACCGATGATAAGAAATAAATGTAGAACAAGTATGAAGATAATAAAATAGAGCGACGATCTCGAGCGAGTAAGTTAGAGAGAAAGGAAAGAGTGAGTTATTATTTCGTGTAGAATAGTTGGAACAACAACAACCCTTTACAAAGTGATAAGGATTCCTCTTATATAGGAGGGAGCTCCAAACGTGGTACAAGAGTGCATTAATTATAAAGGTATGGAGATGGGACGGCTAGACATGATACTAGGCTCTGCCAAAGCTATCTGCTCGTCTTGGGATCTTCCCATCCTTGACATCGTCTTTGGGTCGAGCGTAAATGGACCTCGAGGGAGAGGACTCAATCGGAACCCCACAGCCTCGAGATCTCTACATGACTTCCGCAAACACCTTAATGACGAGAAATTGGACCCTCCGATTTCACCGTATACATAGCAAATAGGAAACAACTCCTAATCCCTCAAGCTAAGGTTAGACCAAATGCTTACCTCGATGCCACGAACATAATTCAAGCCTCAACTACCGCATTACCTCTTGATTGCACCAGCAGTTCGCTTGTATCTAGCCACAAGTTACTTAATTATATCAATAAATACTAAATTTATCAATTTTAATGCATGAAAATAGGTTTTCTAAAGTTTTTCCCAAAAAGTTAAAAACCAACCTCGGGCCCACATGGTAAAAACCCGAGGTTCAAACCATAACCCGATTACCCATTTACCCACGAACTCAAATATATAATTTTTTTTTAAATCGGACCTCAAATCGAGGTCCAAATCTCCAAAATTCGAAAATCCTATATTCTACCTAAAACGCCCAATTTCCCCATGAAAACCCGTGATTTTGAGTTGATATTATGTAAAAGATGGATTAGATTGAAATAAATGAGTTATAAATGACTTACAAATGATTTGGAAGAGTATTTGTCTTTGAAAAATCGCCCAAAGGTGTTTTATGTTTGAGAGGGTTCGAAAAATAAGAAATTTTCTACTAAGTTATGATTTATCAAGTTGCAGATGTCGCAATTACGAACAGGGTTCGCAATTGCGAACCCCTTCAGAACCTGCTATCTTCGCAAATCCGAAGATTATGTCGCATTTGTGACCCTAAAGAAATCTGGTCATCTTCGTATTTGCGATGAATGTATCGCATTTGCGACCAAGGCCAGCACAGACCATCTTCCCATTTGCGATACAGCTTCACATTTGCGAGCCAGGCTTCGCAATTGCGAAGCCTGCAAGCCTACAACACACCAACAATTTCCTAAGTCAAATTTAACTCTATGGCCTATCCAAAACTCACCGGAGCCCTGAGGGCTCTAAACCAAACATGCACGCAAGTCCAAAAATATCATATGGACTTGCTCATGTGATCAAATCATCAAAATAACATTAATAACTATGAATTTAGCATCAAAATCAAAGAAAAATCTCATGAACTCTTAAGTTCAAATTTTAACAACCGATGGTTCGATTCATGTCATATCAAGTCCGTTTCTTACCAAATTTTACTGGCTCAACTTAAATCCCATATAAGACATATACCTGGCTCCGAAACCAAAATACGGGCCCGATACCATCAAATTTAATTACATTAAAATTTCCAAAAACTCTAAAAATTTCAGTTAAACTATTTTCTTTAAAAATTCATTTCTCGGGCTTGGGACCTCAAAATTCGATTTCGGGCATACGCCCAAGTCCTATATTTTTCTATGGACCCTCCTGGACAGCCAAATTACGGTTCCCGGTCCATTTACCCAAAATATTAACCAAAGTCAACCTAAATTCATTTTTTAAAGCAAAATTAATCATTATTCACAAATTTTCACATAATTGCTTTCTGGATACACGCCCTGACTACGCACGCAAATTGAGGTAATATAAAAAGGAGGCTTTAAGTCCTTGGAACATGGAATCCATTTCCAAAAAAAGTGATGACCTTTTGGGTCATCACAGACTACTTAAGACAGGAAAATTGCCTTCGGATCCTAAAGAATCGAGAGTGATTCGCACCAAAGAAGCCAGATTTAGCTTGGTCAAAGGAGTATTTTTCAGGAGGACCTTATTTGGCCGACTAGCTAGATGCTTAGGACTTGGAGAGACGGAATACGCCATGAAAGATGTTCATAAAGGCACTTGCAGGAACCATTCGAAGGCAGAGTCCTTGGTTCAGAAACTAATTAGGGCTGACTACTACTAGATCGAAATGGAGAAGGATGCAAAGGACTTCATACGGAAATGCGATGAGTGCCAAAGACATGCCCCAATAATCTATGAATTGAGAGAAATTCTCTACACGATCTTGTCCCCGTGGCCATTTATGAAGTGGGGGATGGACATCGTATGTCCCCTATCATGGGCACCCGGTAATGTTCGATTCATACAAATTCATGACCGATTATTTCTCCAAATGGATTGAGCCTCAAGCGTTCGAAAATATCCAAGAGAAAGAAGTCATTACCTTAATATGGGACCGTATAATATGTTGATTTGGGATACCGACTGAGATTGTTTGCGACAATGGAAAACAATTTGTCGGCAGTAAGGTGAGTAAGTTTTTCGAAGATCACAAAATCAAAAAGATACTATCAATACCTTATCATCCTAGTGGGAACAAGCAGGTGGAATCAACGATCAAGACTATACTCCGAAACCTAAAAAAGAGGTTGACCGGTTTGAAATGGAAATGGAAAAATCTTGTCCAAAGTCCTTTAGGCATACCATACAACTTCGAAATAGAGCATCGGGGCCACACTAATTTCTTTGGTCTATGGAGTCGAAGCCTTAATACTAGTTGAGGTGGGAGAACTGAGCCTCAAGTTCCAATATATGATCGAAGAGACAAATGGCGAGGCCATGATCACAATCCTATAACTATTGGATGAAAGGCGGGGGGCTGCCCTGATCCGGTTGGCCGCCTAGAAGCACCAAATAGAAAGTTATTACAACCGAAGAGCTAGCCTCCGACACTTTCAAGCGGGACTTGGTGTTGAGAAAGATATTATTACACACTAGGAACCTGAACGAACAGAAACTGGGCCCGAATTGGAAAGGACCGTATAGATTTGTCGAAATTATCGGCAAAGGCTCATATAAACTCGAAGTGGGAAACAAAGTACAACTACCAAACAACTAGAACGTGACACACTTAAAGCAGTACTACTGTTAAGGTATGAACTCAATTACTTTTTAATCATGTTATAAATCAGACTAACATATGTAGGTAATCGTCCAAGGACGGATACGACTATCAGGTCTGAAAGCACATGTTGCACTCTTTTTCCCTTGGACCGGTTTTGTCCTAAAGTCAGGTTTTCGGCAAGGCTTTTAACGAGTTAAGAGTAAGACGTGCTACCTTAGATTTGAATACTAGTTTTAAACAATAATCGATGGTCGTTTGCATTATATCAATAGTATCTGAGCCCTCATGAGTTCGACATCGAATACTGGGGGCCATTACCCCCGAGTTAAGATATTTAGCAAGGGAAAGAAAATTATGTGCTAAAAGTTAAGTATTGCTAGTTAAGATTCATTATAAGGGTCAAACGGTCATATGAACCGTGTCCAGATAATCCATTCTATCCACGGCACAAGTTTTATGCGCATTTGATCATGTACCTTGCATATTAAACAATGAAAGAAATTTCTATTTCCTTACACTTTGTTACTGCGCATTTTGCTTATTCAATCCTGGATCCTAAAGCCCACGAGCTATACCTACTCGAGGACTGTCAAGCCCAAGGGTTACCCCTACTCAGGGACTGTCGCCCGATAAAAATTTGGATGACCCAGGCTACCGAATTCTAGAGGCACCAAACCCACTAGGAGGTGCTCGAATATAAAAGGCTACGACCGCCCTAAAATGGCTTCATCTAAAGTCAGTAACCAGAAAGTAAGGCCCTTACAAAAGATAAAAACCTACTAAAAGGATATCCTCAGCAAGTAAACCAAAGTTGCATCGAAGTCGGGCTCTGTTCGAACTTTCGAAAAACGGATGCTCCAGAATCACATCTTATTTTATTCTAATGCGTTAAATACGCAAATAGATGATGGAAAGTTAAATACACAATATTTCCAGAAAGTGGGAAATTATTTACTCCAGAATATATTTACAAATGCAAGATAGAACAACCTCAAAATAAACAAAAGAAAATACATAAGGAAAAATTGGAAAATTACTAAGGCATTTATGCCTAGTCTTCACCAGGGCCCGACTCAGAGCCCTTGGGATCAAGCTTGTAAAGCGCCTTTGCCTCAGCTTTGAACCTCCTAGCTTCTTTAATCTTGGCTGATAGGTAAAAACCTCGGGCATGGATCTCTTCGAGGGTCTCTCTCTTGGATAGTCACCTGATATACTCAGTTTTTGTCTTTAAGCGAATCTTGGATACCTCCACATCGGCCTTATACTAGGCCACGATTTCCTCGGTATCAATAGAGGTTTCATCCAATTTGGACCTCAGCTGTGCCAATCATCATTTGGCCGAGAGCACTTATCAGCTTTGTCCTTCGCCACCCAGAGTTTTTTCTCGATCCATGCCAGCTTCGCTTTTGCAACTTCCTTCTCCAAAACCAGCAGGTCCATCTTGCCGTTCCATACTTTGTTCTTGGTCTTGATCTTATCCATCGTAGCCCGAAGTTGATCGATCATGTCTGTCTTCTCTTGGACCTGCGAAGTTGTGTTGTTAGTCACCACGACTAGCTGCTCATTTTTAGCCTCAAATATCTTTACCGTCTCAACTAGGTGGGTACATTCCCTCTTCAGAGTCAAGGCCTGCTTTTGAGCTTTTTCCTGCTCGGCCCGGAGAATTGGGAGGTCTTTGAGGGCCTCGTCTTGCTACTCACTAAGAGCCATGTACATGTCCTTCTTCTGGACCTACTCTTTGAGCTCGAACTCAAGCTGGCTAATCTCCAAGCGGTATCGAAGGAAGCTTTCATTATGAAGCACTGAAGCTTGGAAAACAATAAAGTTAGAGAGAAAATAAAAAATAGTTCATTTAGTTTTGCATGATCCTCCTCTATCACCAGGCATCGAAGGCAGCTGGCTACACCTACCTGAGCGGATAGGACCCGGGCATCCTCCGGGATTGTAAGAAAGATCGTTCTCTTGTGCTTAGGGTCCACGCTCGGAGCAGGAAATTGCTTCACTAGTTTTGGGATCGAACTCGTCCTGCCCGCTCTTGATGGCACATCCTTCTTTAGAACCTCCAAGTGAACAAGCCCGGAAAAATCCTCCAGCAGGGCCATATCCACGCCATCGAAGAACGTGTCGAGGGCGTCGTCTAGGCCCTACAATACCTCGCTTGACTTCTCTTTACCCACTTGGTCCTCTTCGAGCATGGACTCGGTATAGGATGGTGTGTCCATGATTTCGATGACAACGACTGCCTCCTTTGGGATAGGAGCAGCTTTCTTAGGGGTTGCGGCCTCCGTATCTCCCTTTGGTTCCCGAGTTAGAGGGGGATCGACCTCATGGTCCTCTTTCTCTGTCGTCGCCTAATCCCCCTTGTTAAGGGTTGACCAATGAGCGATAAAAATATCATCGTCCTCGGGTTCGTCTTTGTGCCGGTAGAGGGAGTCGGGGTCCGACACCCTAGACTTGTTCTCTTTTTGGGCTCCGGACTCGTATGGTCACCTTATTCTTCGCCTTGGTGTCCGAGGAACCCAAGGACTTTTTTTTCCTTCTTCTTCTCCTACTTCGTGCCAGCCCTAGGCTGCCTCAAAACGAAGGGTTAAGCAATGAGGGCGGATACTCATCCTCATCCAACGACCTAAGTTCGGTGGTCTTAGGAAAACCTGTAAGAAAAGAGAAAGGGTTAGCATTGCGTAAGTTAAGATCATGGTGGTAATGATTTAGGAAAGAAACTCATCATGAGAATGAGCCTCCCATTTGCCCTTCTAAAGCTTGTGCCATGCACGCTCGGAGTATGACATCTGCTTATAGATCCCCTCAATTCTCTCTATGTAGCGGGGAATTGCATTAGGAACTTGGGCAATAGATCTACGAAAGCAAACATATGCAATAAGAGAGAGAGAATAAAAAGAAATGAACACTTAAGACAGAAAATAGTTACGAGATACGTTCCACTTCCCAAGGAATGGCAGAAACTCGGGAGGGATCAAGTCTTGATTTTCACCCGAACAAACCTCCTCTGCCAGTCTTAGTCTCGGTCCTCATCGATGCTCGAGAAAGGAGACTTGCTTGCTCGGCGAACGACCTTGATCATCCCTCCTCGGAAAAATTTGGGGACTGTCTAGGCGGAGTAGATGGTCGAGGGTGAACCAAGGGGCTTTGATATTATTCACCAAATGGCGTAACAGGATCACGATCCTCCAAAAGGACGGGTGGATTTTCCCAAAGCACACCTCGTACCTTCAGAAAGCAAGGACTATGGGGTCTATTGTGGCAAGCGTAAAGGGGTAAGTGCAAACACTTAAATACCCCTTCACGTGAGTAATAATATTGTCATTGGGCCTGGGGAAGACCACATCCTTACCCTCGCATTTACAGTCTGCTCGGACTATGAGTAGGGTTTCTTTTTAGTAATAGAGCATATATATCTCCATGCTCCCTCGCCTTGGCTTTTTTGACTAGAGGTCTTCTCGACGTTGAAGTCGTTCCCGATAGAGCAGTCCCCAGGTACGAATATCTTCATGGGGGGCTCTTGAGCTACTTCGAGAAAAATCACCTCGGCATCTGTGGCTAGGTGGGAAGATGATGGAGTAGCCTACAAAGGCACCGAATTGGAGGTTTTTGCCATTGTAATCTGGAAAATATAAAGGTTTGAAGTAAAATATGAAGATTTGAAGATGGTATGATGGTATAAATCTCTGGGTTGAAGGTTCAAAGAAAATGTATGAGGATTGAAGATGAAGATATGAAGGTTCAAAGAGCAATATATGAATATTTGGAGAAGTTAAAAGTCGTTAAGGAGCTCGAGGGTAAAATCTAGAATCGAAAAGTGGAAGAAGTAAAAAAGGTCGAAGCTTTTATAGGGGAAAAACAAAATGCCCGATGTTTTGCATGCTAAGGCATCCAGCCATGACTGGGACGTGTCCGAAGTCAGAACGACACGACTGATAGGACGCTAAGATTTACTCGTCATCTCAGTGTAACGTACGAAGAAATAAATTGGGGTTCATCTATCGTTTCCCATCATTTTCGTAAACCAACTCTCTGGAAGATGTGGGGACTATTTGTATACGGGTAAAATCGGGGATCATACATACCCCAATTTTCCGATGAAGAAAACGGAAGAAGGGCACGGGCGCACGAGATTGAAATCGAGGTTGAGAATACTTCATATCGAGATCCATGAAAGGTGAATGATGTACTCATCATCGGGTATGATAAAGTGACGCGCCCTGGACCCAGAACGAGTTCTAAGACCTCAAAAAATATGGTAAACGGTTACACATGACGAATAGAGGATCGTGATATTCGCACATAACCAATTTCATGCGCGGATCTCGCTCGATAGCGGCTATGGATTAGTAATTAACTAGAAAGGAAGAATTTTACCCTTTTAGACTTATACTAGGGATCAAACTCTCTTACTATATAAATGAGAAGTTTTTCTTTTGTAACACACATTGTAACATGAAAATTAAAGCAATACAAGTTTCTCTTTCCTTTTAACTATTGCTAAAGTTTTTATTTAACCATTTTATTCTTCATTTACTATTGGGCTCAAACCAAGGGTCCAATCGAGGACGGAGTCACTATTCAATTTAAGTTCGGGCTAGGCCATAACATTACAACTGATTTGATCGTTTATTTTGACTCATTTATCTAATATTCTTGATTATTTGTATTGAATCAAACCACAAATCCTTAAAACTGCATAAAAATTTAATTCTTATCAGATTTTAGGGTAAAGAAAGAGAAAGAGAAAGATAAAGAGAAAGAGAGGAGAAATAGCGTCTGAAAGATGGGGAAAAAGAATAGAATTTTAGGGTTTTGACTATAAAATTATTTTAGATTACTAATAAAGTCTATACCGGGTAGATTGTATGGAATAGGGCCATTATTTTGACCGAGTAGTCATGCAGTGATAATTTCTCTAAATTCAATCTGAAGATCATACTAGAGAATAAAATTATAAAGAGGTGCATGATTTTAATAAAGAGAAATAAAATGGAGGAATTGGTGATCAATGGATGATAATGACAATCTGTGTTGGTGTTAGTGTATTTTAGTATTAAAATTATAATATCAATATGCATTATTTCTTGTTAGATAGTGGTTATAAATTGGCAAGAAAGTGGTCCTTATTTTGGTGTAACCCTTGAAACCACTAATGACATGATCTACCACCTATTACCCACTAAATCTTATATTTTGTAACCACCTACCCATAATTTTACTATCCCACTATTTTGATATTTATTCTATGAAAGAAATTCTACACCTATAATAGTGGTGTTTTTTCCTTGTGTTGTAGATGGAAAATATGGTAGTGAGTATGAGAAAAGTGTTATGGTGTACATGAAAAAGGTGTGGTTCGTATTGTGAAAAAGAGAGTGAAGAGAAGGAAAAAATCTAAGGCTCCAACTTATTCTCCACAAAAAAAGAATATTTTTGTTGAAGGATGATGTTCATTTTGGTGGAGCTTTGGACTCAACAACTTGTCCAGAGTTTGTTCGAATCATACGATATTATCGGGCTGTTGTATCCTGAAGGAGTCAAGTCAAGAGTATTACTGCTGGACCGGTGAAGATGCTACTGCAATGGGCTTGAATCTACTTAAAGAGAGCGAGATATCCATGCCTCAGCCTGAATAATATTTATTTATTTTTCTTCATCTTATTTTTCAACTATAATTACTTGTAATTTCACCAACAATTTTAAGGAAATTCACTTTTTTTATACAGTTGAAAAAATAGTGTATATCAAGATAGAAATTCACTCTCTTTAGGAGATTGAACGGTAAAAAGAAAATTTTATGGTTAACTCAAGCGGAGCAAAGATAAAAAAAAGTTTACCTTATATTTATGAGTATGTGATTATATTATTTATAATTTTGAGTTTTCATATTCTAGAAATAGTGGGGGGAAATAATGATAAAAAGTTCTTGCATAAATTTTTTGATTATTCATGCATGAGTGAAAATTGATTAAATCAAAAAATATAATGAATGCATCTATCATAAGTCCTGGAATAATTCACATGTAATTATTTGCTTCTATATTAAGAATTAATTAATATTTGGCTTTAACATGAATGTTATTGGAGAAACAAAAAGAATGCTAAGTAGCCATTTTGATATGAAAGATCTGGGTGAGGCAAATTTCAGTCTTGGAATGAAAATTGCTAGAACATGTGATGAGAATTTTCTTGACCAATCACATTATGTTGAGAAAATTTTGAAAAAATAATTTTATTGATTGCAATCATGTTGTAACTCCTTTTGATTCAAGTGATATTTCCTGTATAAAGTGATAATGTTGTGATAATCAAAAGGAATATGCTAGCTTAATTGGAAGCCTGGGAATATATGATTGATTACACTTGATTTGAGATTGCATACGTAGTATAAGTGCTTAGCAGGTTTACAAGCAAGTCGGGTAATGAATACTGACATGCCATAACAAGAGTTATGAGGTATTTACTTGGTACAAAAACCTATGGCTTTTTTTATAAAAAAAATATCCTATTGTACTCGAGGCTAATCTGATGCAGATTGAAACACTTTATCTCGTGATTCATGTTCTACTAAAAGTTATATTTTTACTTTAGGAGGTGGTGTTATTTATTGAAAATTAAAAAAGCAAACAATAATTGCTAACTCTACCATGGAGGCTGAGCTAATTGATTTAGCTTCAGCTAGTGAGGAAGTGAATTGGTTGAGAGATTTATTATTTCAAATTCCTTATGTTGAAAAACCAATTCTTACTATTTTAATTTATTGTGATAACACCGCTGCTATTGATAGAGTACAAAATCGTTATTAGAACGGTAAATCCAAACCTATAAGGAGAAAACACAATACTTTGAGGTCTTATTTGAGAAGTGGTACCATTAATGTTAATTATGTTAAATCTTGTGATAATCTTACAGATCCAATGACTAAGGCCTTAGCTAGAGAACGATCTGAAGTACATCGAGGGAGATGAGATTGAAGCCTTCATAAGTCATATATGAGGAAACCCAACCTGGGGACTAGAGATCCTATAACCAGGTTCAATGGGAAGAACGAATCATAGAATGGCTTGGTTTGAAATGCACTATTTTTATTGTTGTCCCATCCCTATAATATAAGTGCATTTATCCTGTAATGATTTGCGAGGTTGAATTTTATTAACTCTTGATGAAAATCAATAGCTCGTATGAGTGGGGTGTTACAGTTACATGAGCACCCTTGACAAATTTTACTTATGTGAGTGTGGAAGTTGGCCGCTTCCTATGAGAATTTGGCTTGTTCTAAAAAACAACTCATGTAAACCGGGATAGCACAAGGGCGTAATATGCTGGCTAATAAAGCTCATGTCAACACCTTGATTATTATGTGTAAACAGTGATACATTATTTCCTTAAAGCAATCATAGTTCAAGTCTAAGACCACTACTAGCTCTGGAGTAGAGATCGTTATTTTATTAAGTGGAAGTTCAATGTAGAGCACAACCTTCATTATGCATGATAGTCTCCCTTCAACTGGTAAACTCTCTTATTTTAATATTAAAATGAGTGAGAGAATGTTGGTGTTAGTACATTTTAATATTAAAATTATAATATTAAAGTGCATTATTTCTTATGAGATAATGATTATAAATTGGCAAGAAAGTGGTCATTATTTTAGTGTAACTCTTGAAACCACTAATATCATGATCTACCACTTATTACCCACTAAAGCTTGAATTTTGTAGCCACCAACCCATGTTCTATAATTTTATTATCCCACTACTTTGATATTTATTCTATAGAAATTTTACACCTATAAATAGTTGTGTTTTTTCCTTGTGTTGTAGATGGAAAATATGGTAGTGAGTATGGGAAAAGTGTTATGGTTTCATGAAAAAGGTGTGGTTGGTATTGTGTAAAAGAGAGTTAAGAGAAAAAGAAAATCTAAGTCTCCAACTTATTCTCTACAAAAAGAGAATATTATTTTTGTTGAAGAAATATTTTCATTTTGGTGGAGCTTTAGACTCAACAACTTGTCCAGCGACGTTGTCGGATTGTTATATCCTGGAGGGGACAAGTCAAGAATCTGAACCGGTGAAGATGCTACCGCAGTTGGCTTGAATCTCTTTAAAGAAAGCGAGATATCCGCACCTCAATCTGAATAATATTTATTTATTTTTCTTTATCTTATTTTTCAACCGTAATTATTTATAAATTCACCAAGAGCCTATTTTCACGTTCATGTTCATCATTAGACCTAATTAGATTTCGGTGTGTATCTTAAAATTATGTCGAGTTTATAATTTTGTTAAGCAAAAAAGTAAAAGAAACTTTAGCAGCTAAATGTTATTGGTGTAGCAATTCCTTGTACGTCAGTACGTATTGATGTTTACTATCTTTGTTTTTTTAGTGAGAAGTTTTATTTTGTGTCTTATATAACTGACATTAGTTATATGAGACTTTTTTTGTTTTATAAATTTGTGGACCTCAATCTTACACTTCTGGGTCTACAGAAATCTGGGTTCACAAAATTGTGACATAAAAAAATTGCTTCATATAATTAGTGTCAGGTGTATGAGACACAAAATAAATTTTTTCGCAAAAGAAGGATTAAAAAAGTAGTAATACGTACTAACATAGATAATGAATCTCTTGATTTCAATGATGCCACTTTAGTTGATAAGCAAGTACATTAAAGTAACATATTTTTATTTGGCCTTTTACTCAAAAATAATTACAGCCGTTAGTTAAATATACAAAAAATATATATTAATCATGTAACTTTTATGTAAATTATACGGTAAATTATATATATTCGGTGGTTATTATTATGGGAAAGGAAACGCAATTGTAAAATTGAAAACTTGGTATACCTAATCACAAATACGAGAAAGCGATGGCGCTGATGTGTTTGACTAATAAAGTTGATATACCCACAAACAAAAAGAAACTTTACGATATGAGTGAAGAAAACCCCAATAAGAGCAGACTCCAAATATTGACTGCACACTTTACTATTCATCAGAAGAAGTCTGCTGCCATGGCTTCCGAGAAAGAAGCTGCTCTCCTCGCCGTTCCTTCAGATTCTCCTACCATGTATTCATCTCTCTCTCTATTTTCCTATTTTCTGTTTATTTGGATGGTTAATTAGCTTTTGTGCGAAATAGTAGAATTTATTTTAATTGATTTTTGTTTTTTCAGATTTGACAAGATCATTAACAAGGAAATTCCAGCAAACATTGTCTACGAGGATGACAAGGTATATACTGCCACTAGGGTTTCTCTGTGTATGTGTGTCTGTGCCTCTATGTTTAGCTCTTATTTAGGTATTTGATGGAATAGCGAAGTATGCGCAAGTTAGAGCGGATGCCGCTTGTTATTAGGGAAAAAAAAGATAATTTTGAAGATATTTTGATAGGTATAAAAGTAAGTGAATGGTGATACTAAAAGAAGCAACATCGGGGATAGGGATGTGTTTGGTGGGATTTTCAAGTATTAAAGGTTGTTAGCAATGTGTAAGGTGTTGATTGAAGTAAGTGATATGGTGGAAGAGCCGAAGAGGTGGGATATTTGTAAAAGAAAACGACTGCCGTCAACAAGTGACACTAGTGAGTTTCCTCCTTCTGGTAGAAATTATTTTCATTACATACTAGCATATATCCCAATTTGAAGTGACCAAGCACTGGAAATCATTTTCCTTTGTACCAAAACACACCCATAGTTGAATACTTATCCTGATCCAAATATTTATTTTCCGAGTTTTTTTTATCCTTCGTGTGGTTCTTTGTTGAGTGGAGAAGAAAGATTAATTGGAGCTCCACTTACACTGATAAGAGGATCTGTCGTTAACAGGAAAATGTAACCTCTCAGACATTCTTGTTTGTCTTGTCCGAGGAAGATACTCTGAGAATATGATTGAGACAATGTGATATAGTAAAAAGATTTCCTGGTATAAACTTTTGCAAACCAGCAAATGCAGGCAGATGGTCTTGGAATATGTCTAGGGAGTTCATAAATTCTAGATTCTGAGGAGTGGGAATACTGTTCCTTAATACTATGAAAGTAGGCCACTTCAATTACACCTGGAAAAGATTTAATAAGATGGGCATTAAAATTGTGTTCTTCTAATACAATGTCCATGAGATGTGAAGCGTGTTTCGTTTGTGGGTGATTGTTTTAACTCATCTTCTATATTACATGGGGAACTGAAATGCGCTATTGTTTTTTAAGCAGCGTCCAACCTTTGCTTGTATGTTGGCAAAGATTGTATAATTTGCTGCTGACTTGCTGTTATTTTAATAAAAGTTTAAGTTACTTAATGAAGAGTGTTTTGCTTTTTCTACTGCCCTGTCAGCACTTTATCCACTGTTTATGGTATGAGTGTTTTGATTTTGTACATCAATATTGCAAGCCTTTAAGCTGGCCATTTTTTGATGTATCGTATTTTATGTTTAAGTCAATAATTTTCATGCCAGGTTTTAGCTTTCAGAGACATAAATCCCCAAGCTCCGGTGCACATTCTGCTTATTCCCAAGGTCAGGGATGGCTTGACAGGACTTTCCAAGGTATTCTTTCTACTCTTGAAAGAGTATGAATAAGCTTTTTGTTGGGAGCTCATAGTGTTGAAAGGTTGCACACAAGAAGCACAATAGTATCCTGCATTTGCACCTCAGAATACATGAGGTGCAATGCTTGTAAGTGAAGTAAAAAATAGTCACTTTGAGGCGAGCTTCGTTAGTTTATTCGTTTAGAGGTTAATGGTGTACTTTGGTTTATGCGACTGCACTTAACATAATGATCTTTACTATATCTGATCAAATAAAGTTGTGAAAATGGAAAAGAAGAATAAGAATTAGAAAATAGCTTTAGCACATTGCTGCTCGCAGACTCGCAACATTCCTAGTAGCTACTCTAATGGGAGAGAGCGATCTCCTTGCTTGTCCTTTCTGTGTTTTTTTTTTCATTAAGTTGTTTCTCCCTATGTTCATCAGTTCATTCATTCTGGCTTATTTCTTGTTCTCTTCCTATCCTTCTTTCTTGCTAGCTTTCTTCTGAATAGGCACTAAACAATTAATTCCACTATCTGAGATACTTATTTTTTATCATGTGATCTCTGCCACTCTTTTGCTTGCTTTCCGATTTGGTGTTTTGGTCCCGTATAATTAGATGGAAGTAGGTAAGTTTCTTTTTGTCTAATTGTTAGGCACAATTTGTTAGTATGTTGCTCATAGTTGCTTTGCTGAATTTATTGGTTTGAAGGCTAAACCTTTACTCTTTTCTTGTGACTGCACCTTAATATGATGATACTTGTTATATCTGATCGAACAAATTATTGGAAACGAGAAATAGGAGATAGAAGATTTAGAAATTATCTTTAACACTGGGTTAAGACTCTCAGCATTCACCGGAGCTGCTATTCAGTGGCTGAGGGGGTTATCTTTGTCCTTTGTTTCTTCTTTCTTTTATCTCTTCATTTTTTTGTTTATTTAACGGAGAAGAGAACAACTTCTTTTTTATAGAGCTTGTCACAAACTTGAGCATTCCTAGAAGCTGTCTATCCATTCTAACACATTAGCCTAACCACAAAACCTCGAGTTCTTTGTAAAATTTTCTTTGTGGATTCCACAATGATTCCGCATTAGAAGTTGCTTTGTGGAGAGGCGTATGGTACTTTTCTTGAAGTTGGAAGTGATTCAGCACATTTGAGATATTGCCTCTTGTTTTTCGTTTCTTTTTGGTTCAACAATTTATAGAAGATTGAATGTATTTTGTAGAGAACTATAATCTTGTGTAGGCTCTTTACCAGTTAATATAGTTCTTGTGTATGGGAATTTTCCCACAATATGAAATTATTTTATATTATCAAAAACAAAAACAAAAAATCAAATATTTCCTTCTTATCTTTTCCCGGAACTGTATGCTTATTTGCTTAGTTTATTGGGATTTTTTGAGGCTTAATATATGGAGCTTATATCCTTGTGTACTTCATTATAGTTTTTATTTTCCACTCTAGTATGATCTTATTGATCATTGAATCAAATTGGTATTAGCAACCTGATAATGAGAGAAAAATGGGACCTCAACATCATATGATGATAAAAATGAGGGGGAAAATTGTATTTGAATTCCAAAGTTGCGTCGACTTGGTCATGTTATGAGTTTGAAGATGTTGGACCAGGAAACTGTAAGACTTTATAGTCGTTTTACATTTGGTTTACCTGAATTAGCAAATGTCTTGGGTACATAGGAAAATGTCTTTAGTCCTTATTCATAGCTGGACCTCTTGAAAGATTTGATTACTATGGCTCTATGCTGCTTTGTAATATGCAAAAGCCTCTTTCTTTTAGTCAATCTAGTTTTGCTTCCATATCTAAAATATTGTCGTCAATTCTTCACAAATGGTTGGTTGGTCTCTGTCTGGTATATTCTCTTGCTTGTTTCATCACCTGCTTTTTTTTTTTTTTTTCAGGCTGAAGAAAAGCACTGTGAAATACTTGGTCAACTTCTTTACACCGCAAAGCTTGTTGCTAAACAGGAAGGTCTGCTCGAGAATGGGTTCAGACTTGTGATCAATGACGGGCCTAGCGGATGTCTGTATCTTGCTTCCTGCTCTCCTTGTTTCCAGTTAGAGTTGCATTTAAGAGTATATTAACTTAAAGATTGTTTTGTCAGGCCAATCTGTTTATCATCTTCACCTTCACCTTCTCGGGGGACGACAGATGAACTGGCCACCCGGCTAAAGGAAGCCGGGATGAATTCCAGATCTCGTGGAGTATCCAAACTTCATCCAATCATCTATGTGTAGCATTTACTGAAAACACTTGTGTAGCGTTTGAAGAACCATGCTCGTCCTATGCCCCTATGAAGACAAATAGGACTCGTTCTGACTATTATGTTGATCATTAATAAGAGAGATTTCTCTGAAACTCTTACATAATTCCTGATAACTTATGTGTTTCAGATGGTGTGAGATAAATATTGTGTAAAAAGCTCATCACGTTGTGAGCTTACCATTAGTTAGCTGGAACTTTTCCACGCACTAGTTTATTACTGAGAATAGTGTTTTTTAAACCATCCTTCATTCTACCTTTTACTCTCCTTTAACATAATCACATAAAAATAAATGATGACTACTATAAAATAAAAACAAAACGGAAATAAGATTTTATAAACTGAATATGAAATTGAAAACGCATTACCTTCGTAACTTCCTAATTGAAGCCTTGAATAACTTTCCTGAGTCTCCTGTGTTTCATTGCTGTGAAGCAACACATTTCCTAATCATGACTTAGAAGCCAAAAACTAAATGAAATATTAAAAGTGAATAGGATATAGCGTGGAGATTTATCTAATCATATCTCAGTTTTTAAATAAAAACAATTACTCCTCATAAGCTGTCTATTCGTTGAGTTTGTGTCACGTATTTATCATATGATGTACACATCAAGTAATTGATAGAGGTTTTAACATATGAAGATGCTGGTTAGGAAAGTGCTTGAGCGATCTCTGAGAATTTTCTCTTGGTGATGTAGATGTTACGTGGAAGAAAACGTGCAGTTTCATGTCCCCATCAATACGTAACAAAGTTGGCAAACCTTCATTTGCTACAAACTAGGACCATTCCAAATATTCAATTTATTCTCTATACCATAAGCTATGTCCCAAGAGGTTGAAACTCGATTATGTCACCTTCTCCCAATTTACACACTTCTATTATCACCATATAAATTTTCATTATATAGTCATTATAAATAACTTTTGTTTTGTGTCAATTAATAGTGTTACATTACTCAAAGGCAGCCTAGTCAATAGCTAAGTCTGTTTTTTCATTAAGGGGGTATCAAAATGTAAAGAAGTAAATACACCAAGAAGTCAAGAGGATTCAGCACTCGCTATCCATGGAGTCAGAGTAAAAGCCAGACCATAACGAGTCAATTATATGCAACCTTGACTTAAATTTTTTCACGAGTTTGTTTGTATAGCTTAAACTCATAATATTGTTATCACAGGGAAAAAGCCTTTACCATTTGCGCTAACGGGAGTTTTATACTCAATAATAAAATATTATTTTCCATGAGAGCGGAGAAATCTTCCTACAAATTTTTAATTTAAGAGGGAGGGAAAAAACTAATCGCGTGAACAAAATGTCATTGCCACCTCTAATTTCTTAAAGTACAAACTTAGAAATGGCAACACATAAGCAATTAATGACTTCAAGAAATGACACTTTCAAGCAATAATAATGAAACTTTCAGTATAAAATTGCACTTGAACCAACCCACAAAAGACCACTTCAACATTGAGAAATCTACAAACTGAGAGAGTTCTTGTATTCATTAATTACTTGTCAAAAAAATGGAGAAAGTTGGTAAAAAATTGGCAGTTCTAGTTGGCTGCAACTATGAAAACACACATTACAGGTTACATGGATGCCATAACGATGTTTTAGCCATGAGAGATGTGCTCATGAATCGATTCGGGTTCGATTCGCAGCACATTGAACTGTTGATGGATAAACCAGGAAGTCCAGTGATGCCTACTGGAGTTAATATCAAGAAAGCACTTAACAAGATGGTTGATCAAGCTGAAACAGGAGATGTTTTGTACTTCCATTTTAGTGGTCATGGAACATTGATTGGAAAGAAGAAACAAGACGAAGCCATCATTCCACTTGACTTCAATTATATCACTAGTAAGTTTCTTGATCTTATGTAATCTAGAAACTTGATGAAGAAAGTAGAATTATTTCTTCGGAAAAGGGTCAATTATTATACCCCTGTACTATGAGAATAAGTTTAAATATACCCTTCGTTATACTTTTAGTTCAAATATACCCCTACCGTACTACTATTAATTCAAATATACCCGTCTTTTATTAAGTTTGTCAAAGGTGGACATCAATCCTAGGTGGCACTGATATTTGATGAGGTGGATGCCATATGGCATGGCACCTCAGAGCCCCTAATCCATATATAAAAGACTAAAAGTTAAAATACAATATTTTTCATGGTAGCAGCAATGGTGGCAATAGTGATGGAGGGAAGGTAATTTTAGTGGTGGAAAAAAAAAATAGAAGGGAGGGGTAAAATGGGTTAGGGGTGCTGAGGTGGCAAGTCATGTGACATCCACCTCATCATATATCAGTGTCACATAGGAGTGGATGTCCACATTGGACAAACTTAAAGAAAAAATGGTATACCTGAACTACAAGTACAATGATACAGGTATATTTGGACTCAAAATATAATAAGGGGAACATTTAAACCTTTTCTGATTGTACAGGGATATATTTGACCCTTTTCCGTTATTTCTTTCCCCTCAGAGAAGGCAATGGTTAAGAGGCGGAGGTAACAGATAACATTATCTATATTAAGTAAAGTTAGTTAAGATGGAAATAAGGCAGATAACTTGTTACAACATATTACAATAATAATGTAATACTCTCTTTACACTGACCTTTCATGAATTTACATTCTTGGTAACCTTTAAAAACATGTATTTTGCAGATATAGACATTCGAAAAATAGTGAATCGCGTACCAGAAGGAGCAACCATCACTATCCTTTCAGATTCTTGCCATAGTGGAGGCCTAATAGACAAAGAGAAAGAGCAAATTGGACCATCCAACAAGCCAAAAAACCAAGCAGAGGGAAAAAACATTCAATCATCACAATCTTGCCAGCCTAGATTCATCCCTCATGAAACTGTCTTGGAACATCTCACATCCTTAACAAACCTAAATACCTCAGATATTGGAACACAAATGCTACAACTCTTCGGAAATGAAGCTAGTCTTCTATTTTGTTTGCCCCAAATGGAGTTGGATTTGTTGAAGCCTCTTAAACAAGATGAGGGTATTTTGCTAAGTGGTTGTCAAGCTAATGAGGAATGTCAAGATGTAGGAGGAAGTGAAAATGAAAACAAAGCTTATGGGGCATTTAGCCATGCAGTTTTAACTGTGTTGAAGAAACATTCTGGCCCTCTTAGTAACAAAGAGCTGGTCTTGATGTCAAGGGATGTTCTAAAAAATGATGAACATATTGAGACTCAACATCCTTGTCTCTATTGTAGCGATGAGAATGCTGAAGCACGTTTCTTGAGCCAAGGCTAAAACTACTTCTAATGCTATATTTGGAATGAAATGATGACAATTAATGAAATAAATGATCAATAAATTAATAGAACTTCCTTTCATCTCTCAAGCAAATACTACTTCACTAAGGTGTTGTAGATTTTCATGATTCAAAGGAGCTATTTGGTGGTTCCTCAATTAGAAATTTATGTTAATACTTTTCGATTGAATATTCTTACTTAACCAATGTAGAACATTATTTCTCATCATCCTTTAAGAGTAACTCAACAATTTTGGTTTTAAATGTGGACCTTTTGCTATAGAGATTGAAGTGTAGGGATAAAACAAATAGTCTAATGCACTTAAAAATGTTGCAAATATAAAAGATGCTCAGAGCACTTGAAATTCTTAAAGACGAAAAGTCCTAGAATGATAAACCGACTTGAGAAAAGAAAACAAAGAATTAACAAACAAGTATATGAAAAGCAGATTAAAAGAACGGAAAAGGCATAAAAATGCCACTCAACTTTTAGAAATGGGTTATCCATGACATTCGTTAAAAAAAATATTATTTTCATGCTACTGCCGTTAAAGAAATGGCCCATCCATGTTATTATTAACTAACGGCTCAATTTTTATTTGGCGCTTCCATGCCACTGCCATTAGTCAATAATGGCATGAATGGACCATTTCTTTAACGATAGTGGCATGAAATAAGTATTTTTTTAACGGATAGTATGAATAGACCATTTCTGAAAATTAAATGGTATTTTTAGGCCTTTTCCGTTAAAAGAAATAGACACGAGGCAACCATCAATTTTACCCAAGTTTGGCTCCACAAGCATGAATTAAAGCTGCAGAGAATAGCTCAAATGACATTCTCCAAATGGTAACTGGTAACCAAAGACCTACAGAACTTAGAGAATTTAGTAAGACTAATTGTTATCCAAAAAAAACAACAGTTAAATTCTGTGAATTACGGACCATAGGAAGTGTGAAAGTTTCTTGACATTTAGAGGGTGTTTGGGTAAGATTATAAGTTTTTTTTTAGCATATTTAAAACAACAACAACAATTACCCAGTGAAATCCCACACAGTGGGGTCTGGGAAGGGTAATGTATATGCAGACCTTACCCCTATCCCGATAGGGCAGAGAGACTGTTTTCGAATGGCCCTCGGCTCAGAAAAAAGAAAAAGAAAAGATGCAATTCATTAGTAACTCCAGTAGAAACCGTAATAGTAACAGAAGCATAACAACCAAAAGATAAATGACATGCAATAACAGTAACCAGTAACTAAGGCCCGGGGCTAAGATAAAACGCAAGGATAGTGTGAATTCAATATAAACTGCAAGCTATCTAAGATCAACCCTAATCCAATCCCGCCTCACTCCAGCATAAAGTAAGCAAAGCTCTACTACCCCCTAACCTGCAACCCTAATGCTTGACCTCCAAACCTTCTTATCAATAGCCATGTCCTCAGAAATCTGCAGTCGTACCATGTCCTGCCTGATCACCTCTCCCCAATACTTCTTAGGCCTCCCTCTATCTCCACTCGTGCCCACTATGGCCAACCGCTCACACCTCCTCACCAGAGCATCAAGGCTTCTCCTCCGTACATGCCACACCCACCTTCTTCCGAATATCTTCATTCCTAATCATGTCTATCCTAGTATACCTGCACATCCATCTCAACATCTTGATCTCTGCTACCTTCATCCTCTGGATATGGGAATTCTTAATCGGTCAACACTCTGTCCCATACAACATGGCCGGTCTAACCACAACTCTATAAAACCTACCCTTTGAGTATCGGTGGCACTTTCTTGTCACACAAAACTCTAGATGCAAGCCTCCATTTCATCCAGCCCGCCCCTATACGGTGAGTGACATCCTCGACGATCACTCCGTCCCCCTGTATCATCGATCCAAGATACTTGAAGCTATCTCTCTTGGGGATGACCTGTGATCCAAGCCTCACGTCCCTGCCTACTTCCCTCATCTCAACGCTAAAATTGCACTCCAGGTACTCTGTCTTGGACCTGCTCAATTTAAAACCCTTAGACTCGAGGGTATGTCTCCAAACCTCCAATCTCTTGTTAACACCGACCCTCGTTTCATCAATTAGAACTATGTTATTAATAAATAACATACACCATGGCACATCCCCTTGGATATGGTGTGTCAATGCATCTATCACCAAGGCAAATAAGAACGGGCTAAGCGCAGAGCCTTGGTGTAATACCATAACAACCAGGAAATTCTCCGAATCGCCTTACACAGTCCTAATCATAGTCTTACCTCCATCATACATGTCTTTGATTGCTCTTATGTAGGCTATCGGCACACCCTTTGCCTCAAGATATCTCCAGAGCACCTCCCTGGGGACCTTGTCATACGCTTTCTCCAAGTCAATAAACACCATGTGCAGATCCTTCTTCTTATCCCTGTACTGCTCCACCAACCTCCTAATAAGGTAGATAGCTTCCGTAGTGGAGCGACCCGACATGAACCCAAACTGATTGTCAGATATAGACGTCGTCTTCCTCACCCTCACCTCCACCACCATCTCTCAGACTTTCATGGTATGGCTACGCAACTTGATACCCCTATAATTGTTACAACACCGGATATCACCTTTGTTCTTAAACAACGGTACCACTGTACTTGACCTCTACTCCTCCGGCATCCTCTTCATCCTAAAGATTACATTGAATAACCCTGTCAATTACTCCAATCCTGATTTACCCACACACTTCCAAAACTCGGTCGTTCTACCCCCACTCATATTACGCAAATCCCCCATGACCTCCTCTACCTTAATGCGCCTGCAATACCTAAAATCTTGGTGACTCTCCGAATTCCCCAAGTCCCCTAGCGCTATAGCCCGGCCCCCCTCCTCATTCAGAAGACTATAGAAGTACGTCTGCCATCTTTGCTTATTCTGGGACTCTCCCATCAATACTCTATCATCCTCGTCTTTGATGCACCTTACTTGGTCCAGATCTTAGGCCTTCCTCTCCCTCGCTTTAGCTAGCCGAAACAATTTCCTGTCCCCGTCTTTCTCCCCCAATTCCTCGTATAGGCGGCCAAACTCTACATTCTTAGCCTCCGTGATCGTTAGCTTTGCCTCCTTCCTTGCCACATTGTACCTCTCTCTATTTGCTCTCCTCTGCTTCTCGCCTGTGCTCCCTAACAACTTCGTGTACGCTACCTTCTTCACCTCCACTTTACCTTGGACTACGTCATTCCACCACCAGTCGCCTTCGTGCCTGCCGGACAAACCCTTTGATATCCCTAGCATCTCTCTTGCCGCCTCCGTCACATAGTTTGCCATCGTTAACCACATAGTGCTCACGTCTCCACTACTCCTCCAAGCTCCCATAGCGGATAACCTCCCATCCAACTCCTGGGCTTTATACTTGGTTAAAGCTCCCCATCTAATCCTCGGTCGGCCGCGAGCATAACTCTTCTTCCTCTTCATCATAATGCCGATGTCCATCACTAAGAGCCTATGCTGAGTCGCGAGGGTCTCTCCCAGGATAACCTTGAAATCCTTGCACAAAACTCTATCACACCTTCTGAGAAGAAGATAATCAATCTGAGTCTTCACCGCCAAACTTTAGGAAGTAACCAGATGTTCCTCCCTCTTCGAAAAAGATGAGTTCGCAATCACCAACTCGAAAGCCTTGGGGAGGTCTAACAGCGAAGTACCTCCCCCGTTCCTAGCCCCAAGGCCAAAACCGCCATGCATCTCGTCATAACTACTAGGAGCTGACCCAATATGGCCATTAAAATCCACTCCAATAAATAACTTTTCAGTAGGAGGAATACTGCACACAATCTCGTCCAAACCCTCCCTAAAATGCCTCTTAACCTCCTCATTCAAGCCCGCCTGCGGCGCGTAAGCGCTAACTACATTGAGGGTGCACCCACCAATCACCAACTTAATAAACATTAGCCTATCATTCACTTGCCTAACCTCCACCACAGACTCTCTAAAATCCCTATCCACCAAGATACTTACTCCTTTCTTATCCCTCACGACTCTAGAGTACCACAACTTATACCCGTCCTCATTCCTAGCTTATCTAAGAATTTGGTAAATTATTATAAGTGCTTATAAACCAAAATAATTCATAAGTCATAAGTTGGTCTGCTCCAACTTATGACCTTTTAGCTTATACGCACTTTTGTTTTGACGAATAATTGTATTATTTTATCCCTAATATTTTTATTTAATCCCAAAAATTCCTTTTTAAAAACAAAACCCCCTACCCTCCCTATGATTTCGCTTCCTCACCAGTTATTTGAAAACTAGAACTTTCATCACTTCTTCAATGTCAATAACAATATGCTGCAGATTCTCCTTGTCATTATTTGGGTGAGAAAGTTTTTCGTTTGCTTTGTTAATTTTTTTTAGCATATTGTAGAAAACCAAGGAGATAACAAATTGGATGGCAATTTTGATCTGATTGCTCAGAATATTTATTATCGTTTGATATGTTCCAGAATTTGCGAGCTAAGAAAAAGGGAAAGAGAAACCTAAAGAGTAAAAATGGAAGAATTACTCTTGAACATGATCCCTAAAACTCAACTGTAAATTGAGTGTAAATGAGAGAAAAGAGAGAGAGACGAGTTTATTGATCTTAATCTCCAAAAACTGAACATTACACATATAAGCTCAAATCTATATACACACTTGGCGGAAAAGTTAGTTATAACTAATTAATAGAAGTCACGTGCAAACCCACCCCTTTCTAACTAATTCTAACAAACTTTAACAACCTGTTGACTTCTTATTCCAGATTTGAATTTCTGATTTAGCAACTAAACTAATAGGATCGTAATAATACCCTCCCCTTCAAGAATCTTTATCCTCAAGGATTAAAGTGAGGAAACTTTAGCTTAAAGGATTACAGGTCCTCCCAAGTGCTGTCTTCAGGTGGAGCATTCAATCATTCCACCAAAACCTGTGCGATGATCGTGATGTCACCTATCATGGAACTAGGCTAGCTGACACAATCCCAAATATAATCTGGCATTTCATAATAAAGATATTTTGAAGCTGTTAATTAATAAAATGACATAGCATAAATCTAAATAACAAAGTGCGAAAAGAAACAAAAGCCCAACATCGGAATGTCACAAGTCATGAGCATCTACTAAGGACTATCCGATAACAACTAAGACTATTACAGTTTGGAAAACACTAATATAGTCTAAGGAAGATATGAGGGAGAAGAGCAAGGCTGTGATCACCATGCAGCTACCTTGCCAACTCCGAATATTCGCAATGGATGGAAGAATCAACGCTCGATATCACGTAAAAATTCATAGACCTGCACACAAGGTGCAAGAAGTAATGTGAGTACGCTAACTCAGTAAGTAATAAATATAAATAAATATTAAGCAGTAAGAAACACATAAATTCACGTCATAAAATCTCAGTAAGTACAACATTATTTCAAATTGGTGTATAAGTCAAATCATCTCGTTTAAAATCAAATTTCGATAAAAATCATTTGAAGGTATTTTCAATAGTTTCAACAGTGGTTCAATGAAATTTAGAGTAAAAGTGATGAAAATCATAAATAGCCCTCGGGCAAAACATGTATCATAAACTGCCCCTCAGGCATAACATCACTCAGAATCAGCCTCTCGAGCAACCTCACAATCACTCGTAATCAGCCCCTTGGGCATAACATGAATCAAGAACAGCCCCTCGGGCAACATCATATCACTAACTCAAGGTACCTGTGCTTAATGAGGGTGTACAGATTACGGAGGGGCTCCTACAACCCAAGCACTATAACAAGCTACCTCGTGGCATAAATCAATCAGGCCCTTAGCCTCTCATAATCACAAATCAGTAACATCATGTTGCGGCACACAACCCTATCCCATAATACCCTCACAACACAGGTCCTCAACCTCACTTAGTCAAAAACTTCTCAAGCCACTCGAGATTTTATTAAAATAAGGTTCTCAACCCAAAATATCATTTTATGCATCAAAACGGAGTAATAAATATTGAGTTATGAAAATATTAAAACATAACATGACTGAGTACAGATTCTAAGTCAAAACAATGAGGAAATAATAAGAAAAAGCCCCTAAGGGTCCAAAAGCTTGGCATGAGGCCCAAATATGGCATTCAACCCAAATTATGAAAATTCTTTCTAAAACACAAAGTGTCATATAGTTTCCAGTCAAATACGCAATAGTTGCTACAGGACGGACCATGTCAATATCCCCAATGGTTCACGCCACACGCTCATCATCTAGCATGTGTGTCACTTTAAAATAGTGAAACGATGTGAAATCCGGGGTTTCATACCCTCAGGACAAGATTTACAATTATTACTTACCCCAAACCAGACAAAACTTTAACTCGCGATGCCCTTGCCTCTCGACTCGGCCTCCAAATGCTCCGAATCTAACCAAACTAGTATACTATCATTAATATACACTAAAAGAATGAATTCCACATGAAAATTATCAAATTAGACCAAAAATCCCGAATTTGGCTCAAACTCGGCCCCCGGGTCCACATCTCGGAATCTTATAAGAATTACAAAACTATAAAGCTCATTCACTCACGAGTCTACCCATACCAAATTCATCAAAATCCAACATCAAATGGTCATTCAAATCCCCAAATTAACTCTCCAATTCTCTTCCATTTTCCCCCCAAATTCCCAACTTAGATGATAAAAATCAAGACTCAATCATGGGATTTAACCAAAATCAATTGAAGAACACTTACCCCAATCACTTCTCTCAAATTCCCTACTAAAATCGCCTTTTCCCGAGCTCTCTATTGAAATCTTGGAATTATGAACTCAAACCCTCCTTTTTTGAAATTTAAACATTTTGCCCAGATGTTTCCTCTTAGCGAACGCGGTATTGCCCTCTCGTTCCCAAAGCAAAAGCTGCATCAGACCAAAAGTTCCTTCTTCGCGAACGCGAAGCCTTACCTAGCTGACCTTACATAAACGCAGAACATACCTCGCGAACGTGTAGCCTTAATCCTACACCTATACCTTCGCGAACGAGGGAGCCACATCGCGAACCCGAAGAACAACTCAGCTTCCCCTCTCAAAAATGCCTTCGCGAACGCGAGAGCCCTCTCGCGAACGTGATGAAGGAATTCTCTGCAACAAAATATCAGAGAATCTGCAACTTCCAAAACCAAGAATTGATCCTTTAACCATCCGAAACTCACTCGAGGCCCTTGGGACTTCAAACAAACATGCCAACACTTCCCATAACATCATTCAAACTTAGCTGAGCCTTCGAATCGCTCAAAACAACATCAAATTACCAAAGCAATCTTGGATTGAAGCCTAAGAACTTATAAACTTTAAAATTTCACAAACAACACTGAAACCTATCAAATCACCTCCGAATGACCTGAAATTTTGCACACACATCACAAATGGCATTGCGGACCTACTCCAATTTTCGAAATTCCATTCCGACCCCGATATCAAGATTCTACTACCAACCGGAAAGCATAAAATTTCTAATTTCACCAACTCAAACCTAATTCTACCATGTACCTCCAAATTACCTTCCAAACACGCTCCTAAGTCCAAAATCACGTAACAAAGTTATCCGAAATATTAAAATTCACATCCCAGATCTTCTACACATAAGTCAATATCCAGTTGACTTTTACAACATAAGCTCTTAAATAAGAGGCTAAGTGTCTCATTCTACTCGAAGACCACTTCGAACCCGAACCAACCAACATGACACGATGAAATATGACCGAACCACACATAAAGAAGCAGAAATAGGGAAAACGAGTCCTCGAGCATGTCTAGAAACATACCTGAAGCTTCAAACGGGTGTGGATATCTGCTTCGTATCTCCCGCTCGGTCTCTAGAGTAGCCTCCTCTACGGTCCATTCTCTCCACTCCACTTTCACTAAAGCTATATCCTTAGATCTTAACTTTCGGGCCTGCCACTCCAAAATTGCCACATGCTCTACATCATAAGTCAAATCACCATCTAACTGAACCGTGCTAAAATTTAAAACATTAGACGAATCGGAAATGTAATTCTGGAGCATAGAAACATGAAATACCAGATGAATACTCGACAAGCTAGGTGGCAAAGCAATTTCCCCAATCCTCCGAAGAACCTCAAAAGTCCCAATGAGCCGAGGGCTCAACTTGATCTTCTTCTCAAACCTCATAACACCTTTCATGGGTGAAACCTTCAGTAGAAACTTCTCCCCAACCATGTAAGACACATCACGGACCTTCCTGTCAGTATAACTCTTTTGCCTCGACTGAGCTATACGAGGTCGTTCCTGAATCACCTTCACCTTGTCCAAAGCATCCTATACCAAGTCTGTACCCAAAAGCCTGGCCTCACCCGGCTCAAACCATTTTTCTGGAGATCTACACCGTCTCCCATATAAAGCCTTACATGGAGCATTCTGAATACTCGACTGATAACTGTTGTTATATGCAAACTCCACGAGCGGTAGAAACTAGTCCCACGAAGCCCTAAAATCAATGACACAAGCGTGCAAAATGTCCTCCAATATATAAATAGTGCGCTCGGACTGTCTGTCCGTCCGTCTGAGAGTGAAAAGTTATTCTCATCTCAACCCGAGAACCCAACTCTCGATGCACGACCCTGTAAAACTACGATGTATACTGAGTACCTCTATCTGTTATGATGAAAATTGGGACACCATGCAGGCAAACAATCTCTCGGATATAAATCTCAGCCAATCGCTCTGAAGAATAAGTAGTACACATAGGAATGAACTGCGCGGACTTGGTCAACCGATCCAAAATCACCCAAATGGCATCGAACTTCCCCAAAGTCCGTGGAAGTCCAACTACAAAATCCATGGTGATCCGCTCCCACTTCAACTTTGGAATGTCCATTTGCTGAAGCAAGCCACCCAAGCTCTGATGCTCATATTTCACATGTTGATAATTGAGGCATCGAGCCACAAACCCACTATATCTTTCTTCATTCTTCTCCACCAATAGTGTTGTCTCAAATCCTGATACATCTTCGCAGCAGCCGGATGGATGGAATACCGCGAGCTATGAACCTCTTCCAGAATCAACTTCAGAAAACCATCTACATTGGGCACACATATCTGGACCTGCATCCTCAATACCCCATCATCACCAATAGTCACATCTCTGGCATCGTCGTGCTGAAATGGGGATCATCATACTAGCACTCTCTAATACGATCAAACAAGGAAGACCGAGAAACCACACAAGCTAAGATCCGACTGGGCAACAAAATATCCAACCTTACAAACTGATTGGCCAAGGCCTGAGCATTAACTGCAAGAGGTCTCTCCCCAACATGAATAAATGCAAGACTACCCATACTTACCTCCTTCCTACTCAAGGCATTGTTGATACCCAATATTTTTTTATATGTTTTTAATGCACATATATACTTTCAAAATAACATATATACATATATAAGAATGCATAAGCTTTTTAGAAAATTTTCGATAATTTTATAGTCTTTAAATTGATTAATTTATTCATTTTCTACTTATAAAATTTCCAATAATTATCCTTTAAATTATTATTGTGGTAATTTAACCATATAAATTCTATTTTTATGCCAAAATATTGATTAAATATTTTTTCTACATTTTTATAATTGCATTTACTTTTTAAAGTTAATTTGCATATATTTGCAATACTAGCCCTATTAATGAATAATTACGTTATTAATACATAAAGTGGTATTTTATACTTTTAAAATGTTAAACAAATATTTTTAATCATTTTAATACACGAAATATTTTTTGAAAATAATTTTATTATTTTTATAAATTGTATAGTACTGAAAATGGCTATTTAAAATCTGGCCTAATTTCATTTCAATTTCAACCTCAATACCCAGCCCAATTTTTGGATAAAATTACCCAGGCCCAAACCACTACCTAACCCAACCCAACTCTGACTAAATCCTCGCCGTTGATAATTTTGATCAACGGCCCGGATTAAACCTTGCCTTAATTAACTCAAGTAACCCATTTACCAAACCCCTCGAACCTAATTCATTCTATACCTTATACCGCTGTCACCTAATCCTCTATGCACTTAAACTCTCTCAACCTAAACCCTAGTCTCCAAACGCTGATCCCCATCTATGGCCATCTCCGCTGACCTCTCACCATTTCTTAGGCCTCAAATGGTTTCTCTCATGTCATTCTTTCCATCTCTAAGGCCCTCAAGGGACCGGGGCTATATCAACTTGCATCTATGGTTCATCTCTTTCCTGTTCCTGGCAATTCCAGTATGATTTTGTGACGACCTGACCCATCGTCTTATGTGTTACTACTCCATTTCCCCCATTTTTATGCTTCTTCATATTTTGTTATCGGTATGTGGTGTGTTAGAGTTGATTTGGATTGGTTTTGATAAGAAATAAGACACTTAGTCTCTTTAAGGAAGACTTAAGTTAGAAAAGTCAATTGGACGTTGACTTATAAGTTATAGGTCTCGGATGTGATTTTTGGTATTTCGGTTAGCTTCGGGGGATGATTTGTGAATTAGGAGCGTGATCAGAATTGATTTTGGACGTCCGGTGTATTATTAGGCCTGAATTGGCGAAGTTAGTATTTTGGCGAATTTTGATTGATAGGTGAGATTTTGATCCGAGGGTCAGAATGGAATTCTGAGAGTTGTTGTAGCTTCGATATGTGATTTGTGATGTGTGTGCAAAATTTAGGTCATTCGGACGTCGTTTGGTTGGGTTTTTGATCGAAAGTGCATTTCGGAAGTTTTTGAAGAAACTTAGGCTTGAATCCGATGTGATTTGATGGTTTTAGCATTGTTTGATGTGTTTTGATGATTGGAACAAGTTTGAATGACGTTATGGAATATGTTGGTGCTTTTGGTTGAGGTCTCGGGGGCCTCGGGGTGATTCCGGATGGCTAACAGGAAGTTTTGAACTTGTGGAAAGGGAAAAATGTTGTTGCTTCTGGTATTTCCGCTTCTGCGGAACTTGGACTGCAGAAGTGAGGCCGCTTAAGCGATGGAATGACCACAGAAGCGGTGAGGAGGCCTGGGCGCCTGGTTCTGCAAAAGCGAAATGTAGCCGCAGAAGCGATTTCACTTCTGCGATGCTGTGACCGCAGAAGCGGTTGGGTTCGAGAGTTGGGTTTCCGCAGAAGAGGAAGAAAGGGCGCTGAAGCGGTCCCACAGAAGCGGGATGGGGACAACATAAGTGAAAATGCTGGGCTGATTATTAAATATTTCCTCCGTGAGCTAGGTATTATTTTCCACCATTTTTGAGCGAGTTTTGAGAGCTTTGAGGCGATTTTGAAGAGGGATTCAAGGAGGAATGATTAGAGGTAAGTTCCTTGGCTTAAATACACGAGATTATGATAGATTTAACATGAAAATTTGTTGAAATTCATTAAAAAGGGGGTAAAGCTAGGGCTTGAGTTTTTGATATTTCAAATTGGGATTTGATAGGTCATTTGAGCTCGGATTTGGGAGTTCTTAGTATGTATGGACTCGTGGCGAGACAAGGAATCCGATAATGTAAGTTTTGTAATTTTTCGAGAAGCGGGCCCGGGGCTCGGTTTTGCTAGTTTCGAGATTTTTGCTATTTCTCGATTGTTTTTGATTGGGTATTGTTTCCTTAGCATATTGTGATGTATTCGCTCTGATTTTTGTTAGATTCGACGTGCGTGGAGGCCCGTTTGAGGGGCAAAGGCGTAACGAGCTAGAGATTTCACCGGTTCGAGGTGAGTAATGATTGTAAATGATATCCTGAGGGTTTGAAACCCCGGATTTGCACATCATAGTGCTGTATTGAGGTGACTTGCACGCCGGATATGAGTGTGGGATAAAGCACCATTGGGGATTGTGACGTTGTCCGTCCCGGTCGTTGATCTTACTGCATAATTGTCTGAAACTTACTTGATGGTATCATGGTTGGGATGATTGCCATGTTTTGGGCTTCGTGCCAATTATTTGAATCCTTCAGGGATTGACAACACTGTTTTTCATTACTTGCATATTATTTTGATCTCGGTCCAAGGTTCTTAAATACTATTTTGCAAACTCAGGCATACTTTTAAGTTTTGAAAACTCAAATGATATTTTAGTTTGATATTTCGGGCTGAGAACTACTGTTTTACAAATGCCCAAGGGGCTTATGTTGATTTCTGGACTGAGCATAAATCGGGCTATGCGCCGCAACAGTGATTTTGAAATAGTGGTAACAATGACACTGTATGATGTAACTTGAAACAGTGGTAACAATGACACTGTATGATGTAACTTGAAACAGTGGTAACAATGACACTGTATGTTGTATTGTGAAATAGTGGTAACAATGACACTGTATGATGTGACTTGAAGCAGTGGTAACAATGACACTGTATGATGTAAATTGGTCAGGTAACTATGACTGACCGGTCAGGTAACAATGACTGACCAGGAATTTATTGATGCCACGAGATGGCTTGATATTGCGCTTGGGCTGTAGGAGCCCCTCCGGAGTCTATACACACCCCCAGTGAGCGCCGTCGACGTTAAATGGATTGGGCTGCACGCCGCAACGGGTACCGAAGTGTACCGTCATATGCATTGCATTGCACTCATGCATTTGTTCCTATTATGTATTATTTGTCATGACATTTCAGCACTCGCATTTCATTGGCTTCCATGCTACCTCTTGCACTACTTTCCTGACACCTTGGTATTATTTGTTAATGGAGTGTTGTGCCCGAAGGGCTGACTTATGTGCTGACTTGCACTGTCTGATTACGCATTCATTTGCTTAACTGTTGAAAAAGATATTTTCAAAAGAGGTTTTAACTGAGCCCAGATATTTTCTAAAGGATTTCACGGTTTTACTGATTTCTCAAAGGATTACATTGTTCTTTATAGCATGATGGAGTGTCTTACGTGATTTCTGCTGCTCACTTATTATTTACTTTTATTACTTACTGAGTTAGAGTATTCACTTTACTCCCTGCACCTCGCGTGCAGTTGCAGGTATTTGTTACCCGGTAGCGGGTTTGAGCTGATTGAGGATTTTGTTATTGTAGCTGAGCAAGGTGACCGCTAGCGTTCGCGGCACCGGACATTGTATTTAGAATTCCCAGAATTTATCTTTGTATATTATTGGCCCTGTAGTTGTGTTCAGGTTTTTTTTAGATGCTCGTGACTTGTGACACCCCGGTCGGGTTGTGTTGGGTTGTAAATATTGGTTATTATTGTCGTTAAGTTGTACTCATCTATTCATTTATGTTTAATAATTGTTAAAGAGACAATTTGGGTTAGTTGGCTGGCCTTGTCTTCACGAGAGGCGCCATCACGACCAGGTTTGGAAATTGGGTCGTGACAGATTTCGAGTGAAATCGTTCTAATATTAGCTACGATCTATGGGTTTCTAAATAGGTTTCTTCATCTCTGTATGGATCTCTTCGAAATCCTAATTTCTTTTCTATACCTCCTAGATCTATACATGTTTAAGGTGATTTGAGTTTGTATCTTGTGTGTTTTACAATAGCCTTGAGATTCTTTACAAGAATCATATGATTTCCAGTGATTTTTCATCTATTCCCAAAACTAGGGTTTCCAAAATTTCTTTTTAAAATTTGTTGGATGATTTTTTGTGTTTAAACTGCTGTTTTTCACATGTTTTGACTGATTCTACGAGTCTACTACAACCTTAACTCGCCTATGCTGAATGCCTTAATTTTTAGGGTTATTCGTTTGGTTTCTGAGTATTAGCATATCTGACCGGTTCTTGCTTTTAATTCTTGTAATTTCTCGTAACTGTCTTGCCTTAATATGCTTCTGTTGAGTTTCTTAGTTTGAGCTTTCATTAATTTCTATGTGCTTGTGTTCATCTTGGCTATTCACATCAAGACCTGTATCTTTCTCATTGAATCAATATTGTTTAACTTTTGTTTTGTTAAAGTTATATGTTGATTCCTGACTATCCATGTTTTATCTTATTTATATGCTAAACATGCTGACTCTTTTCATGACTTTCTCTTTGATTGAGCCATTAAATATTCTGAATACCTTATTTCTTAGGTTGATTTGAACACTTTCCCTTAAACTTTCGATTCTTATCTTTCTACTCAATTTAGTTGATTTGCTTGCCTTAATTAATTTTCCCTTACCTTGTCTGCACTTTTACTTTATTCTTACTGATTATTTCCTTAATTAGAACTTTATGTACCTACCCCTAATTTCTTATTTGTACCTAGTTCTTTGAACTCTTTCCTTATTTGGTACCTGTTCTATACCGTTCGAAATGACCCCCTTAATTAAGGGAAGACTTAGACTTATTTTACTTTAATTGATTCTGAGATTCTCCAATCACTGAACAATTTGATTCTTACCTTATTTACCTAGCTTTCAAAGCTACAATTTATATACTTTCTTCTACTCTCATTAGAGAGAACATTGAGTTCATAAAAATCACACTTACATGTTAAAAGTTCTCTTTCTCTTCTGCTATTTGTGATACTTGTTGATCTAGCTGGCTAAAAGCCAAGGTCAGATATTGGAACTTTATTTGCTTCATATTCTGCACTTTTCTTCAACTGATATGTCTCTAATTAAGTTTTGATATTCAAACTTATGTGTTTTCATTCTTGCACTAGTTCATCAGTTATGAGTTCAATTTCCTGCCTACTTCTTTACTCAGCATGTCAAAAATCTGCCTGTTCAATGTATTCTTTACATTATGTACTCTTTTTTACTTCCTTGCCTAGCATGTCGAAATTTCTGTTCCGTTCAATGTATGCACTCTGTCTTGCTTATTTCTTTGCCTAACATGACTAACCTGTTAAAGTCCCCAAGGTCCTAAGTGTTGTATGCAATTTGTGAGTATATATTTCCTTTATCCCTATCCATGTACCCTAATGTGATTCTTATGTGCCACCATTCTCATATGAGATCTATCTGTTAAGTGTTCCTTCCCTAAATCTGAATGTCTCTTATGACCAACTAATTGTCTGCTATTTTGGTACTCTTCTCAAACTATCTTTTACCACTAAGTTATTCATGTTTCTGAAAAAGAAAAACCTTTCTATTTCTGAAGTCATCCTTGTACTATTTTCAAAACAAAACTATGTCAAGCACTCTCACACTACTCCTAGAATATTAGGTTCTGCCCCTCTGGTGTTGATACCCAATTTTTCCTTATATATTTTAAATATGCATAAATACCTTCAAAATAGTGTGTGTGTATATATATATATATATATATATATATATATATATATATATATATATATATATATATATATATA